>JBAMAV010000562.1:0-11602 GCA_037043315.1 Amiota communis
TAATAATAGGATAATAGGATAGGTAATTCTATCTACGCCCGGGGTGCTACCTTTCATTGAAGATAGAGTAGACTCTAGCTCAAGGAGAGAGACACATGATTCAATTTCCTTAGTTATGGGTGATGGGTTGTTGTTAACGTAGGGGTTATTTAATATTTGTGTTTTAAGATCGGCAAAAAAAGAGTGAAAGTTTGAGTCATCTGAGTACTTAGACCAAGTAGATGCGAATTCATTTGCTATTTCTTTAGGATCGTATAAGATACCGGAGTTTAATAGAGTTATATTGGTAGGATTATAACAGCCATTTATTTTCTTTATATCAGCCCATATTTTTTTGGGCTGGGTAAGGGGGTTTATGGATTCATTAAGTTTTATAAACGACTTTTTCTTTTCTTCCCTACAATGCTTCCTAAATGTTGCCTTCTACTTTTTATATAGTATCAGGTTTTCTAAATGTTGTGTATGTTTATATACGTGCCACGCTTTTTGTTTCATGGAACGGAGTTCAGCTAAGTTGCGGTTCCACCACGGGACCATCTTCTTTGCCGTACGAGGGGAATTTTGAGGAATGCTCAGGTGAGCAGCTGAACGGATCATTTTCTGTGGAGTGGAACATTCTTTGTTAATGTTATCGTGCGGAGAAGAATTCAAGCACATTTTATCGAGAAGAGTTTGAAATTTTGGCCAATTGGCTTTATCAGTAACAAACCTGCTAATTGAGACTTTATGATTAGTGTAGCCTATGGCTATTGAAGTCTTTATTGGAAAGTGATCACTGCTGTAGAGATTATCCAGTGTGAAAGTGGAAATAAGTGGATAAATGGAGGATGAACAAATGGTGAGATCTATGTTTGTGAATATTTGGTGAGTTGAGAAGTGGGTGGGGCTACCATCATTCAGAATGACGAGATTTTCAGATATATTCACATCTTCTAAAATTTTCCCACGTGCATTTGTACTTGTAGAGCCCCAGAAAGGGCTCCAGGCGTTAATTATTGATATCAGAGCTAGTAAATGTTTGAGAGGATGGAATATATGTATTCAAAATTGTTATCTTAAGCCCAATGTTGATCACAATGGCCAAAGTAGCTATGTTAGATTGAATTGGTATAACTTCATGATCTATACCCTTCTTGATTAAGATAGCAATGCCTTGTTTGCTTGTAAGGTTAAGGTTTTTAAAAATTAAAAAAATAGTTTATGTAGTTGACCATGATTGTGGGGGAGAAATTGTGTTTAATATGTGTTTCTTGGAGGCAGATAATCGTAGGATTGTGCTCTTTTATTAACACTTGTAGATCAGTGAGGTTGTTGGGTAGACCATTGATGTTCCATTGTAATATAGAATACATTTAAAAAAAAAAAAAAATTAAGTAAGTGTAGTAGGGAGAGTAATAGATCTACAAGAGAGGGAAATTATATAATTCCCCCTTGGTTCCACTAGATGATCAAAGTTGCGATGAGACCAGTCATTACGTACTTGACAACAGTGTGGAACCAAGAGGGGGAGGGGAGGGAGAAGCGAAAAAGACAATTGGGTGTTGTCCATTGACAACACGAAATCATCATCACTGCTGACGTCGATATCATCGAGAGAGGAAGAGGGAATTAGAATTTGATGGGATGGTAAAGGTGAGGGGAAAGAAAGAGAATTATGAGGCACAGGTGCTGATACTGTTTTGTTTTGTAACGTAGTTGTTGGTTTATTGTTTGTTCTGTTTTTTTCAAGCACAGATTGTGTTAATACAGTTTCGTTTTGTAAAAATGTTGTTGGATTATTATTATACTTAGAGTATTCTAATTTAACAGAAGTTTTGTTGTTTTTGTTATCGCTATTAACAGTAACAGTGTTTGAAGTTTTTATTACGTTTGTTTGTGGAGAGGAAGAGTCAGCATTGCGGATCAGAGAAGAGTTTTGTGATGCCGTTTGAGCATAAGTGCGGGTAGCGGGGCTTGCATTCAAAGGGTATTGACTTCTGTATATTTGTCTAGCTTCTTTTATTGTGCATTTTTTTTGTGTCTGTATCTTTATGATATCTTTTTGTTGGATAAATTTCTTGCATTTATTTGAGGAAGAGGGGTGATCTTCAGAGCAGTTAGCACATTGAGTACGGGTACAGTCTATAGGAGCATGGGTTGTCAGATTACACTGAACGCAAACAGAGGTGTTTTTGTAGCGTTTAGCTGTATGCCCCAAAAGTTGGCAATTCTTACAGCGCATGGACTGCCTCCAACATACTACTCTGTAGACAATGCTATTGATCTGGAAGAGGCTGTTCATTTCCCAACAGAATTTCTTAATACTCTACAACCTTCTGGTTTGCACCCACATAAATTAGTTTTAAAAGTAGGGTGTCCCATTATTTTATTACGGAATCTTAATCCACCAAATTGTGCAATGGTACACGTTTACAGATAAAATCATTAAAAAACTACATAATAGAGTGTACAATACTGACCGGATGTGGAACTGGAGAAGTCGTTTTAATTCCCCGGATTCCATTAATACTAACGGATCTACCTTTCCAATTTACAAAATTGCAATTTCCTATAAAATTGTCATTATACTCTTCACGGGAGTGAATAGTATTATAAGTTTGTCATGAAGTTTGCAACACACAGAAGGAGGCATCGCAGACCACATCAGCTCGATGAGACGAGTTGATTTAGCCATGTCTGTCTGTATGTATGCAAACTAGTCCCCCAGTTTTTGAGCTAGAGAGCTGAAATTTTGCACATAGGTTTCTTCTTACCATACGCAGCACATTTGTCGGAATCAGGCAAAGCGGCTTTAATGTTTTATTAAAAAAAGTTTTTTGTTTTTTAACATATCGAATTGAAATTTGGACACTATTCGACAGATGATTCTCTATTTCTACGCAAAGAACTCATTGATCTTGCATAGGACAGTCTTGGTTTCCCTTTCTTCGTTAGTTTCATTATTCCGAAGTAAACGATATCTGTGTGCGTTTGGCGTGCTACGACCTATATATGAACGACTTGGCATAATTGATGTTTTGAAAAGGAAAGATGTAAGCTAACTGCAATTACAATAAAAAGTTTTGTGTTGCACATTTTTTCTTTATATTGCAAGTAAACAAATGTTTCCTTTACCTTATAGTATGGCGTAAATGATAATAATGTTAAGGCTTCAATTATAATAATGATTACTTTAATTGAATTCTAAAATCACATTTGTAGAAACTTTGCTGTGAAAATAATGAAAAACTGCAATACTGCAGTAAATGCTTACATTAATTTTAAAAGCGAACATAACGGGACTCGCAAAGCCAACCTGTGAAATTATAACAATTCAGTATTGGTAAATGGGAAAAGAATTACTTTTCGAACTGTTTTGTGAACCAAAAAAACCTGTTTTGGTGAATGTCAAACAAAGTGTTGCTGTCTTTAATGTATGGCAAATATGGATATTTAATGATAATAATCATTTTATTTAATTCTAAAATCACATTTGAAGAAACTTTGCTGCGAAAATAATGAAAAGCTGCAATATTGTAGTGGCAGTAAATGTTTTTTCCTTAAATTATAACACTATTACAACTACATTAATTTTAAAAGCGAACAAAACGGGACTCGTCCGCAAAGCCAACCTGTGAAATTATCAAAATACAGTATTGGTAAATGGGAAAGAACTACTTTTTGAACTGTTTTGTGAACCAAAAACAGCTGTTTAATGTTGTAGTGAATGACAAAAACCTGTTTTGGTGATTATCAAACAAAGTCTTGCTGTCTTTAGTGAATGGCAAATTTGGATAATTAATGATAATAATCATCATTATTTTTATTATGGAATCAATTATTTATGTACATGCAAACCTTTCTAAGGAATTTCTTTAACTAACAGTGAAAACCGTATCAAAATACGTTTCCTGGTTTAGAAGTAATCAGTATTCTAACTTCTTGAAATTTCGACTTTGCTTTATACTATGTAAAGAAGTGGAACGTTGTGGCAAAGTTGAGAAATTCAAATTGAATGATTTCGAACAAAATGCAGTGCATGCACATAGTTCTGGCAGTTCCCTTTTTTATTCCTGCTACGTATTATATTGAAATTTTAACAAAAAATTGCAATATAAAATAACTACAATTATTTGTTTCCATCATCAGCAGTTTTTTCTCACCTTAAAAGTTGGCAACAATGACAAAAATTGGTAACAGTGGCCAACACTTTCTAACACTGCTGCCAGACTGACTTTCTGAAAGCTGTGTCTATGTTGTGTCTATGCTAGAAACAACTCAGACTAGAGTCTATGCTTACGTCAATTAGACACAGATTTTGACTCACAGTATTTAGGCTATAAATTCGTTAGCGTACTATTGAATCAAACTTTCTTTAAACTATGACGATGTTATTGACAATTTCGCAAGACAAAAATTTAGACGCAAAAATTTTTAACAAAAGTCATTGTAATTAAATAACATTGGTCAACTAAATCAATTTTTTATTTATTTTCCTGGAATATTTTAGTTTCTTAAGAAAAACAAAAAAACAATTTTTCGTGGACGTTGAAAAGAATACACAAAAAAATATAACGGTAATCGCTTTTGCCTTCCTCTTTTTTCTAAAAAAAAACTGAACGATATTTTAAAGATAAAATGAGAATGGGACGACAAGAGTAAAGAAAAATTAACAAGATCATAAACAACTTGGAACTAGTCTTCGTCAAGGAGTGTTTTCAAAAACGAACCAATTCTTTTTGTTACATATGTGGCGTATATGTTTTCAGTACAACTGACTGTGAAACAAACATATTTGAGAAAAGCTCAAATCAGGCATTCGAAGCGGCCCACAAATTCGTAAAACGGTGAACCACCCAAATTTCCACGGTTCAATGTCAGAAATTGAGAAGAACACATGGAATTTGTTTGGGTCATTCAAAATCTTTTAAGGTAATAAAAAGGGTGATGAGAGAGCGTTATTTGGAAATGTGTGATGCCCATATGTTCTATTGCTATTGTTCATGAAAATCATATACAAGATTTCATAGCGTTTTATAAACCTTACACGAAAAAAATTTAAGAAACATTTTGGAGAAAAATTGGAATTTTGCATAAAAAAACTAGAGCTGTTACGAAAAAATTGTTATTTTCTCGTAATCAGTGACTCGGATATTACCTGAAACATACACTGAATAGGTTCAACTTTTCGATTTTAATGAATTAAATTGTTTTATATAAAAATAATCAATTGTTAATGAAAGAAGATAGTTTCAATCTATAAATTTGTAATTTATAGCCATCAATCGTGTAAATTTGATGATCCTAGGGTTACCAGGAGGGGTACCTCCCATACAAACCCAAATTAAATGAGAAACTTTTAAAGAGAATTACATCTTTGGCATAGCCAATGAAAGCCTTCTTTCTGGTTTGTATTAAAATCTGAATAAATACAAGAAAATTCCTTCTTTCTAAACGTATTGCTTGAAAAAGGTCTGCCCTATTTAGCTGATTTTTCTTTTGTTATGTTCGATATAGATCAATTAGAAGAATGTGAAAGAAAATTTTTGGAAAATCCACCGCGAAAATGGTAAATTTAAACTTTTTCTATTATTATTATTTAGAAAAAAAAAAAGAAAATTTGGATACGAACAATGTCATAAAATGTAAGACGTGCAAGGGGAAGAATAAAAGAATGAAACTGTCAAAGCAGTTGTCGTGCGGACCTCCGCCGAAACTATCTGAAACGGGCTCAGAAATGAGTGTTTCGTCCGTACAAAACGGATGTATGAGAAAACATAGGCAAAAGAGACGACAACACAACAACAAAAAAGCAGTGCGGAAGTTTCTGGTTGGACCACAAATTTGTAAAAAATATAATGATGGCTTGTAATCAGCATTTTCCGAAAGTGGCATACGCAGTAACGTCAGTTCCATCATATCCATGTGGCCACATCGGTTTCATTATTGGATGTCTTGATAGTACATGTGATTTAAAAAAACCAGTCAAAGTTTTTAATTCAAAAGAAATTGACAATCTTAACTTAATGTACTATACCAGTGAGATTCATTTTGCTGCGTTTGCCCTTCCACGATGGGTCGAAAAACATCTTTACAGCTGTTAATAAATAATAATAACTATGTGTAACATTGTTCATTCCGAAGCATATTTGTTATAGTAATTTTTTATATATATTTGTTAAAACATTTATGTAATAAATATAAAAGTGTATGTCGAGGATTTTGTAATAATACCAATTGACCATAGACTAGCCAACTAAATAATAGCAAAAATGCAATGGGTGCAATAAATTATTAAAAAAACAACGGTAATATGAGAATATTAGGTGTACATCATATTTGTAAGCAAGGTTGCAAACCTTTTTGGAGTGGTTTTCGGTACGGTGCTGTTTTTATTTATCTTTATATATGTATAGATAAAATCGTAAGTCAATTTCTGTCCGTGTACATCAGTGATGCCAGATACTTATCACAAAAACAGGACAGATTATTTTGTAATTTTTATCTTATAAATTCATTTTTATAAATTAGATGAGTTTATTGCCTTATTTATCAGGTCATAATCCTCTTCATGTGCGGTGGCATCACTAGTGTACGCTAATCTCTGAAATGGCTTAACACATTTGAATGCGGTATTGACTGGTGTATTGAAGCAAGCTTCGTGTAACATTTGGGGTATCGATATCGACCTACTAAATCAAAAGATATTCATATTTTTAGTTCTATTGCCGACTTTTTGGCTGATTTTCGATTGTTTTCATCTTTTGCTGCGCTCAAAAATTAAACATCTGACAATTAAGAAAAAAATTAATGAAATACACGCTATTACAAACATATTTCGAATACTACGCGTACGTAGTCGTGAGCACAGCTAGTTTAAAATAAAAACGGTTCGGTTCGAAGCCCAAAAAACCCGAAAATTCGATATAAAACCGATTCGGTTCGGAACCGATTTGCAACCCTGTTTGTTGAAGTTTACAAATTTGACGGATTTCATAGAATATGACTGACAACAATCCGTCTTTTGGATGTTTTTTCTGCTATCTGCATGGTTGTAAGATTCCAGTCGCGATAGGCCAATATATTGCCTTTTTCTTCCGAAGTTAGTGCTGCACCACGACCCATTTTGTATTTACATAATGGAAAGTTGAGAGACAATAAAATTAATCATTTAAATCACTCACGCTAATTGGGGAAAATAAATTTAAAGCATCTGAGTCTATTCTGGTGATCGACTAAAAAGCACACTTTTTCTGCATAGGTAAAGCAAAATAAGATTAAATCATAACTGTAATATCTCTGAAGCCAACTCTTATCTCTTAAATTTGTCTAATGTTCTTTTCTAAAAAAAAAACAAAGAGTGTGGCGATAGCTTACTGAATAAAATACAAAACAAAGTATAACATACAAAACATGTTGAGTCTGTTTGATTGATCGGGAGTGTACCATAAAAAATACTATGCATTGCTGGTACAATCGTTTCAATTTCTGAATTTAATGTACTCATTATTGTATTTGTATTGTTGTGAATTTGTGTATTTCTTCATAATATTGTTTTTATGCACATAAATAATGTACAAAACAATACTCGGAATCACGAATCAAAATTCACAAAAATGCAGAACACATACCAGAAATCCAGTCTTCTCTCAATCTGGAGTTTTAGTTTTTTTTTAGTTTTTACTCTTTTCTAAAAATCAGTTTTCTGCAATCATTGAAAATTTTGTAGTTCTGCTTTTTGTTTATTGCTATCATTTTTTAAGTGAAACTTCTTTAGCGAGGTGTAAGTCCAAAAAAGTGTTACGGAAATCAAATGTGTGGACGCTCGAGAAACAAAGAGGGGACACACATTGGCTTGTTCGCCTGCAGCGTAGAGAATGAGTGTTTATGCATTGGTAAGAGAAAGATAAAAAATGCTTTACTGATGTGTTTACTTTACTTTCCGAAAGAACGAACGAACAAGTGACCGAATAACCGAGCGAGCGACCACCAGCCGAAGGTGCTTTTCTCTCTCTCTTCGTGTGTGCCGTCGTTGTTGTTGTTTTTAATTAATTAATTATTTTTTTTTTATAAGTTGATTCCTACCATTTTGTACATAAGTTTAACGTCAATATTGTGCTTATATAAAATAAGAAATTAGAGTCCGGGTACTGCACTATGTGCATAGGTTATTTGGAATTCAACTAATGAATCTGAATTTCCAGCAATTTTCATTCCAGATGACTGCACTATGTGCATTTAATTCCTGGGATATTATTATTATTATTCTTTATTGATTTCAACAATTTACAATTCATATTATACGAAATTATTTAAACAAATTAAGAACATACGACTTTGACTCCATGGTCGTTAGTCAGATAAATAGCCTATATTTACAATATAACTATAGAAAACCTACTCTATATGGTTTACATATTAAAAGGTTATAAAAAAAAAAAAAAAATTAACAAAATTCACTTAAAATTTATTTCCTATAACTTAAAGCTCCAGTGATAAACAAAACTACATTTTTCCATCCACCAATGCCTATACCATTTAATATGGCAATTATTTCTTGCTGACCTAAAATATATTTACTAAATTATCTATAACGAATTCTTTTTAGAATGGGACATTTTCGTAAGAAATTTACGATACTCTCAATTTCATTAAGGTTACACAGCGTACAAATCGAAATTCTGTGACCAATCAACAAAATGAGGTCACTTCTAGCTTTAAAGATCCACATTATGTCACTTATTTTGGTACGTGAACGGGTGTTATCGGAACTACAATGTTGTTCGCAATATTCGTTCCTCAACACAGTATTACCGATAACGCATCGATATTCTCACCTCTAACATCAGTTATTGGACATGGGAAAAGAAGGAAGAGAAAGAACCATAACAAGAAAGGCAAAGGTGAATGACACTTTGGTTTGTGGATCTTTGGAAACTTTGTGTTTTTGGTGTCCGTTGGATGTGGAGAGAAGGAATCCATGTTGAAACAACGGACTCAAGGAAGAGGGAACCATCTTGGCTGACAGAAAATCACTTGAAGAAAAAACCTGATGGAGCAACAACGTCTTTTAATTAACACTTCCGTAAATTGTCATATTCTGTGCTATGTGCTTACTTAAACACTTGTAAAATAAAAACACTTGAAACAAAATTTTGTAACAGTGATTGTATTATTGTATCCAGACTAGTAACGCCCCAGAGCCAATTGTTGGCTCATCTTTCACCTCGCTTTTGTATCAACAATACGTGTCATTTAAATAGTTTCTCCCATTATACTAATCCAGATCTTTATATAACCGTGTACTTTGACAGGCTCTTTCCCACATTCTTTCCCTATTTCCAATTTTTTCATTCCCCACATATACTACTCCATGTTTTACTATTTAAACTAGCACTTTCTATATTAGTTTTTATTTTTCTGCAAACCTCCTGCACTCTCTCACACCAGAATACCTGTTCCTCAATCACTTTCCTAGTCAATTTATATGGCAGCCTTTCATCAGTGTATTCATACAAGGTTTTATAAACGTACAGATCCAAAGTGTATAAATAGCCATTTGGAATACCGGTTTCTAAGTATATACAGTAGGACGGGGTGTTACTAGGGAGATGCAGGTATTTTATGGTAACATATAATTGCAGTTTATCTTCCTCATCAAACATACCAAACCCCCAAATCTGAGCAGCATAGCTTTGTATGGCTCTATTGACCGCCAAAAACAATTTCCACTTTGCGGTAAGTGTTATTTGGTTATTTGCCAGAAACATTCTCCACGTAGCATTGATGCTGTTTTTTGCTAAACTATTTCTATTATTACGTGTGCTTTGAAACTAAGTTGCGGCGTCAATATTACTCCTAAATACGTGTATTCTGATTTAATTTCAAGCCTCTCCTGTTTATAACTCCACATCTCATTTTTGGCAATTCTACCCATCGTCGAAATACCATCATGCTAGATTTTGCCATTTTAACTTGCATAGTGCAGGTATCACAATATATCTCTAGCTGACACGTCATTATCGTCCGACAATAAGTTATTACATCGATTTATAATCCCCCTCCGAAACACTCATGTAAATCGTTTAAATTGGAAAAAGTAACGAAGATATTAAACAACCTTGCTTTACACCAGATGAAACATAAAATTTGTCCGACATATCCTTACCCGTCCATATTAAAGAACTGGATACTTTATAAACCTGGTCAATAAAATCCACCATTTTTGTTAAAATTCCCATCATATGCAACTTGTATGTTAAAAGCTGCCTTGGAACCTTGTTAAAAGTAGTTTTTAAATCCACAAAAATTTAATTTTAAGGTAAATTATTATATACAGGGTGGCTGATGAATTTTGCTACATTAAGAAACTCAAATAACTTTTTTTTAGTGTATGGAATTCATTTTTATTTTTTTCAAGTTGAAGGTCATTAAATTTTATTAAATATAACTTAATTAGTTTTAAAAAGAATTGAATTTAAATGAACCCCCCCCCCCCCCTGCTCGTTGACACATGTGCGGCATCTTAGTAAAAAGTTGTTCATAGCTGCTTGGAGAGTTGCGTCAGGAATAGCCGCAATTGTTGCCCGAATGGATTGCTTTAGTTCATCCAAATTTGTCGACTTTGCTTTGTAGACTTCTTGTTTGCATAAACCCCTCAAGAAAAAGTCAGGTGCAGTAAGGTCAGGCGACCTGGGGGGCCAACGAAATTCGTAGTTTCTTGAAATAAGTTTATTAAGAAATTTTCATCGCAACTCTGTCATAACAGGCTGGGCTATGTGAGTCGTTGCCCCATCCTGTTGAAACCACACAGAGTTGAAAGAATTCTCTTTCGGCGTAGTTCTGGATAGAAAAATTCTTTCAGCATTTTCAAATAATGATCTCCAGTAACCGTAACGGTGGGACCATTTTCTTCGATGAAATAAGGCCCGACAATACAGCGTGAAGAAACTGCGCACCACACTGTAACGCGAAGAGGATGCAATTCCGTCTCGTGGAGTATCTGTGGGTTAGAAGTACTCCATATTCGACAATTTTGTTTGTTCACATTGCCGTTTAAATCAAAATGGGCCTCATCAGACTTGAAAAGACAGTTTAACATGTTTTGATCTTCTTCCACCATTCGAAGGATCTTCTGGCAAAATTCCAAGCGAATCGGCAAGTCTGCTGCATTCAGTTTGTGGACCATTTCAATTTTGTAGGGAAATAAATTTCAATCTTTGTGCATTATTGTTTGCAAAGACTGTCGGCTGACACCAATTTGAGCAGATAAGCTTCTTCTGCTACAGCAGCGATCGTTTCCTCCGTCCGAACTGAGGGGTTTCGATGATAAGGCCTTCTTGCGACTGTTCCTTGCTCAGCAAAATTATTCACCAGTCTCATTATGGTCCATCTGTTCGGGGGATCGCCGCCAAACATCCGCCTGTACTCTCTCTGAACCAAAACTACGGACTCCAGTGCGTGATAGCAGCGGACTATCCAAATTCTTGTTTCGGTGTCCCAGTTATCCATTTTAATAAATTTTAAAGATCAATCTGCAAAATAAAACAAAAAAGGAGCAGATAATTTAAAAAGAAAAAAAGTTATTCAATTTTTTTTTGGTAGCGGCTTTCATCAGCCACCC
>JBAMAV010000565.1:0-20280 GCA_037043315.1 Amiota communis
TTTGGGGTACAGCAAGCGTTTTTGCTGTCCACTTTTAAATTGTCAAACCGAAATAAAATAAAAAGATTAATTTATTAAACGGCGATGTGCGTTCTGCTTGACAATTTATTTGCAACTAACTTTTGAAAAACATACAAAGTTTTCTTGAACATAAAAAGAAATAGGCAAAATTAACACAATTCAATATGATCCGTTACTTTACTTTACTTTATATATTGCTTTACTTTTGCTTTTACTTTATCTTGATTAAGAGCGAATTTGAGAGAGGCTGCTCCCAACATCCTCCCCCCGTTGAAGGACTACGGCTTTCAACATCTTTACTATCGGTAAGGGGCATAACTTAGCTATGGCTCGCTTGATGATTCCCGTGCTGGTACGAATGTTTGCCACACGAGCGACGCCATCATTGCCTTTGACAGTTTCAACCACTCGACCAATTTGCCATTTCATCGATGGTAAGTTGTCATCTTTAAGTAGGACCAGAGAACCTTCGGGGATGTTTGCTGTTTTTAGACGCCACTTAGCTCGCTCTTGGAGCAAAGTGAGATATGCTGTGCTCCAAGTCTTCCAGAATGACTGTTGTATTTGGCACACGACTTGCCAATGCCTTAAACGATTTGGGTTTAAGCTAACTAGATCCGGCTCAGCTACTCCTGTCAGCATTCCACCAGTCAAGAAGTGTCCTGGAGTCAGAACTTGCAGATCGTCAGGCCTTTCTGTGAGTTGATAAAGAGGTCGAGAATTTATTATAGCTGCAATTTGATAAACAAGAGTTCTAAATTCTTCAAAATTGAGCACCGAACAAGAAATCGAACGATGAAGATGATGCTTTGCTAATTTAATCGACGCCTCCCAAAGGCCACCGAAATGTGGTGATCTCGGAGGAATAAAACGCCAATTTATTCCTTCATTAAGACAATGTCTGTGTACCTCCTTCTGATGTTCTTCATTAAACATTAACTCATGAAGTCTTTTCAGCTCATTCCTGGCACCTACGAAATTTGTTGCGTTGTCCGACCAAATAGTTCGTGGTCGGCCACGCAAGCTTACAAAACGTTTCAATGCAGCCAAAAATGAAGGAGTTGCCAAATCTTTCACCAATTCTAAATGTACAGCTTTTCGTGACAAAACAAATGAAAAGGCAAATGTAACATTTAATTGGCTGCCTGTTCCGCACCTCTGACTTGTAAACGTATGGTCCGCAAAAGTCCACGCCTGTTGTATAAAACGGAGGCTGAGGCCTTACTCGCTCTGAAGGTAAATTGCCCATGATATGCTGCATCAACGATGGTCTTGCACGAAAACATCGAATACACTTGTTTACAACCTTAGCTACAGCTTTTAATCCGCCGAGGGGCCAAAACCTCATACGAATGCTTGCCAACAAGGCCTGAGGTCCAGCGTGCAGTAGTCTTTGGTGGTAGTCAACTATGATGCTGTTTGTCACTGGATGATCTGCCGGTAGTATAATTGGATGCCTTTCACTGAAGCTCAAATTTGCATTCCGTAATCGACCACCAATACGCATTATACCAGCTTTATCCATAAAAGGGTTCAGGGATGAGCATCTACTGGAACGACCGATCGTCCTATTAGCTTCCAATTCGATGTAGTCCTGATGCATGGTTGCCCTTTGTACCATCCGAATTAGTACACATGTTCCAGCTTCTATCTCCTCCACAGTAAGCTTAGGGGATGACCAATGAAGCGACTTTGCCTTCATAAAGCGATGTACATAAGCGTACACCCTTTGCGTTGAACGAAACAAATTAACGAATTTGCAATCAATTGAGTAATCTGTGTTGCTTGTCACTACACTCAGCACGTTACGTTTCCTCCCAATAGTGTTAGGAGACAATTTAATTGATTTTGGCCATCTAAGCTCATCCTCTTGCAGAAATTTAGGTCCATGCTTCCACAACTCAGATTCTTCAAATTCCTTAGGAAGTGCACCCTTAGATAAAATGTCGGCAGGATTATGTTCAGTTGGTACGTGTCTCCAAATCATGCCATTCGAAATTTCTTGTATGCTACTAATACGATTTGCCACGAATATATTGTAATTAGTAGCGACATCATCCAACCAGGAAAGCACTATACTTGAATCTGACCAACAAAAGAAACTTGCATTAAAAATCTTCAAATCAAAAATAGATTTCATCAACTCAGCCAGTAGCATTGCTGCGCATAATTCCAGTTTGGGTACTGTGAGTGTCTTCAATGGAGCTACTCGTGATTTAGAACACAATAAGTTGACTTTCACACAATTGCCCTTTTTTGCTCGAACGTAAACGCAAGCTCCAAATGCCTTTATGCTAGCATCACAAAATCCATGAATTTCTAGCTCAGCATTATCTAATCCAACGAAACAAGGGAACCTAATTTTGCTGACTCGACCTAGTGCTGAGCATAATTGATTCCAATTACAATGTAAAGATTGTGGTATACTTTCATCCCACGCTATTTTTTGTTTCCAAAGTGATTGAAGAAACACCTTAAGTTTTAACACAACTGGTCCAATCAAACCAAGTGGGTCGTAAATCGTTGCAACAGCAGCCAGTACTTGGCGCCTGCTAACACGCTCAGCAATATCAAATGAAGAAAACGAGAATAAGAAATCGTCATTCTTTGGGTCCCACATCAATCCAAGTGTTTTTGTACAATCATTACCATCGCTAAATGCTGTTGTTTGTTCTCTACTCGATTCTTCAACTCCTCGCAAGATGCTATCATCATTTGAGCACCATTTTCTGAGCATGAACTTTCCTCGTAAAAGTAATGCATTTGTTTGTGATATAATATCCAAGACTTCTTCTTCTGTACTGCCACCTGAGATGAGATCGTCAACATAGAAGTCGCGTAGTACTATCTTTGAACCAAGGGGAAAATCATATGCTTCGTCTAAAGCTACCTGTTGCATTGCACGAATAGCCAAGAATGCAGCGGGTTTTGTGCCATAGGTCACTGTGTCTAATCTATATATTTGTAGTGCATCATCAGGATTTTCACGCCATACAATACATTGCAGAAATGAGTCTGGTTCTTCTATCCGCACACAACGATACATCTTGCATATGTCTGCTTTAATAGCAATCTTGTGAGATCGAAAACGTAGAAGTGTGTCAACTAGTTTTGGTTGTATTACAGGTCCTGCCATTAACGTGTCATTGAGGGAATAACCAGTAGAGGTTCTAGCTGATGCATCAAATACTACACGTAATTTCGTCGTGGTGCTATCAGCTTTCAAAACAAAATGATGAGGTAAAAAGTACGATACTAAGTTAGGTGGTACTGAGCTAATCGAAGTCATGTGTTTGAGGTCAACGTATTCCTTAATGAATGCCGAGTATTGTTGTTTCAATTCAGGATGACTAATGAATTTTCTTTCCAATGATTTCAGTCGATTTACTGCTCGCACGTACGAATCACCCAATGAAATGGAATCAATCTTTTTTGGCAATCTCACCACATATTCGCCAGTGCCCAAACGGCGAAAACTGCTAATAAAATGTTTCTCACAATCTAGGTCTTCCTTTGATCTCTTAATCCTTTGTGGAGTATGCCCTTCAACTTCCCAAAAACTTTTTACTAATTCATGTAGGGTACAATCTGAATCACCATCCACTGCATCAGCAACAACAACTGTGCAGCATGAAGCTTGATTCAATGGATAACTGACATTTCCAGAGACGATCCATCCTAATCTGGTTTTTTGAAGAAGAGGCAAATTCGGACCCAACTGTATTTGTCCTACACACATACAGATCGAAGAACAAACTAGCACCGATAAGTAAATCAATTCCTTGCGACTGATGAAAACCTGAATCTGCAAGCGTAATATTTGCTGGAATATTCCATTGAACAGATGACAAATTTGTTTCAGGTTGGTTAGAAGTAATTGTGGGAACGACGACGGCTGAGAGTGCTGTATTGTATTTTCCATTTACAGATTGCAATCCTATCATAATACTTTCTTTTGCAACTATGTCTGATTGACCAAATCCCGAAATTATAGTTGTAGATTTAGTTCTTTTGACTTGTAACCGATTAGCTAAACATGATGTGATACAATGAATCTGAGACGCTGAATCGAGCAATGCTCTACATGGAAACAAAATTCCGTTCCGACCTTTGACCATAACCATGGCAGTAGCGAGCATAGTAATGGTTCTCGATGAATGATTTTTGCTAAGCAATGCAGCAGGATTAGAGTCAATGACAAGAGCACTTTGAGATTCTGATACGACTGAATTTTCGATCCTATCTGAGACTTGCTGATCTATATGCAATAGCGAATGGTGCTTGGCAGAACATGACTTGCAGCAGCGTGATTTACAATCTCTTACGAAATGACCCTTGCACAAACAATTGAGGCATAACTTCAGCTTTTTGGTCTCTTTGAGGCGAATGGAAGGTGATAAATTTAAAAACAATGGACAACTTGTGATAAAATGTTCCGCTTGACAAAATACACAGCGCTTATTAGTATTTGTGGTTACGAAAGATTTTCTATTTGACGATTTTTTAAAGTTCACCTGATTGCCTGGCGTATTTGTTGCCAAGGCCAAATCCACTCTTTCCAATATCCTTACTCTGCGTTCGAAGAAAGTTGCCATTGAGTCCCATGAAGGTAAGCCTTGCATAGGCATTTCCTCTTCCCATTTTGCCTGCGTAGCGCAATCCGTTTTCTTGCCAATCAAATGCATTAGCAGACCATCGAGAATTTCCTCCTTGGATGCAAGAGTGCTTAATGCTCGAATATGCACACTACTCTTGTCCACGATCTCTCGCAAATCAGTTGCTGAGTTCTCAGCCATGGATTTTAAGCCAAACAATTGATTAATATGTGCCTGAAATTGCATACTTTTAATATCAAATCTCCTTTTTAATAACATTACCGCTTTTTCGTAGTTCTCATGACATATTTCCAGAGACCGAACTGCATCCAGGGCGGTGCCAGCCAAGCTTGATCTCAGATGCTGAAACTTTTCGATGTTACTCAAAGTTGACTCATTGTCGACAATAACCTGAAACAATGACCAAAAGTCAGGCCAGTCAGTGACTGTGCCACTAAATATAGGTAACTGCAGTGCCGGCAAACGCGTTTTATTTGCTGATGTACTGGAACCTGCCGAGTGCTCAATTCGAGTAGACGCATGCGAATCTTGCATATTTCGCGAATTTAAACATGCCATCATAGATGATTTAGCTATGATGAATGCGTCCATGAACTGAACTCGAGCATTACTGTTGATTTCGTCCAAACAGATCTGCTCGAGCTGCGTTTGAGTATCCTCAAACTGTGATTTTAATTCCGAAAGTTGTTCTAATTTAACAGACACAATCGACTCATTCAAACACTGTAGGGTATCCTCAGATGTTGTATCAAGAGTCGATTGAATTTGTCCTAAGAACCAGTTACTTTTTTTCTTAAGGAATTCACGATTAAAATGTCCCGTTTCCCCGAAACCGGTTTTCTGTACGTTCTTTGCCTTTGGCATTGTCTTTTCGATTTTATTACAATACAAAGGCAATAAAAAGAACCAAACGCGCAACAACAATGATAAACCGCAAATTCGATTAAATATTTATTGTTGTCACCAAAACGAACGAAGCGCAAAGTAGAATAACGGAACCGATGCTTATGCACTCGAAATAGTGCACTTCAAATTAAAGCAAATTAATGGAATTAACGAATATAATACACCGATATTTGCTTTAAACACAACGATCACGTCGGGGTCACCAATGTTTGGGGTACAGCAAGCGTTTTTGCTGTCCACTTTTAAATTGCCAAACCGAAATAAAATAAAAAGATTAATTTATTGAACGCCGATGTGCGTTCTGCTTGACAATTTATTCACAACTAACTTTTGAAAAACATACAAAGTTTTCTTGAACATAAAAAGAAATAGGCAAAATTAACACAATGCAATATGATCCGTTACTTTACTTTACTTTATATATTGCTTTACTTTACTTTACTTTATCTTGGTAAAGAGCGAATTTAAGAGAGGCTGCTCTCAACATAGTGTTCTCAGGCGGGGTACCTCCCATACAAACGCCATCCAAATAAATGTTCTTATTTGAAAAAGTTTTTTGTTTTCTGTTGTATCGAACTGAAATTTGGACATTATAAATTTCTTGTCTATAGTAATCAACCATGTAAATTTCAAGATCATAGGTGTCCCATACAAACCCTCATTCAAATTAAGTTCTGATTTGAAAAAGTTTTTTGTTTTCGACGTATTGAGCTTAAATTTGGGCACTACAATTTTCTGATCTACATTCATTAATTTTTTTAATTTTAAGATTTTATGGTTACCGGGAGAGGTACTTCCCATACAAACCCATTTAAATTAATATTCTTTTTAGAAAAAGTTTTTTTGTGTTTTGAAGTATCAAACTGAAATTTATTTACTATAAGTTACTGATCCGTGTTCATCAGCCATGTAAATTTCATGAGCCTAGTGTTCTCAGGAGGGGTACCTCCCATACAAACCCCATCCAAATTAATGTTCTTATATGAAAAAGATTTTTGTTTTCTGTTGTATCGAACTGAAATTTGGACATTATAAATTTCTTGTCTGTGGTAATCAACCATGTAAATTTCAAGATCCTAGGAGTCCCATACAAACCCTCATTCAAATTAAGTTCTGATTTGAAAAAGTTCTTTGTTTTCGACGTATTGAGCTGAAATTTGGGCACTACATGATTCTGGTCTATGTTCATCAACCATGTAAGCCTCAATATCGTATGGTTACCAGGAGAGGTACTTTCCATACAAAACCCCATTCAAATTAATTATGTTATTTAACATTTTTTTTGTTTTTCGACACATCGATCTGAAATTTGAACGCTATAAATTTCTTATCTATAGTTATCAATCATGGAAATTTCAAGATCTTAGCGCTGCCCAGGAGAGGTACCTCGCAGACAAACCCAATCAAATTAATATTCTTTTTAGAAAAAGTGTTTTGTGTTTTGTAGTTTCAAACTGAAATTAATTTACTATATGTTACTGATCCGTGTTCATCAGCCATGTAAATTTCATGAGCCTAGGGTTCCCAGGAGAGGTACCTCCTATACAAACCACATTCAAATTAATGTTCTTTTATGAAAGCGTGTTTTGTTTTCTGAAGTATCAAACTAAAATTTGTTAATATAAGTTTCTGGCCTATGTTCATCAATCATGTAAATTTCAATATCGTACGGTTACCAGGAGAGGTACCTCCCAAACAAACCCCCATGCAAATTAATATTCCTATTAGAAAAAGTTTTTTGTGTTTTGACGTATCGAACTGAAATTCGGTAACTATAAGTTTCAGATCCGTGTGCCTTAACCATGTAAATTTCATGAGCCTAATGTTCTCTGGCGGGGTACCTCCCATACCAACGCCATCCAAATAAATGTTCTTATTTGAAAAAGATTTTTGTTTTCTGTTGTATCGAACTGAAATTTGTACATCATAAATTTCTTGTCTATGTTAATCAACCATGTAAATTTCAACATTCTTGGATTCCTAGGAGAAGTACTTCCCATACAAACCGATTTAAATTTATATTGTTTATAGAAAAAGTGTTTCTTTTTGAAGTATCGAACTAAAATTTATTTACTATAAGTTTCTGATATCTGCTCACAAATCATGTTATTTTCACGAGCCAAGTGTTCCCAGGAGGGGTATCCCCCATACAAACCCCATCAAAATTAATGTTCTGATTTGAAAAAGTTTTTTGTTTTCGACGTATTGAGCTGAAATTTGGGCACTATAATTTTCTGATCTACATTCATTAATTTTTTTAATTTTAAGATATTATGGTTACCGGGAGAGGTACTTCCCTTACAAACCGATTTAAATTGATATTGTTTTTCGAAAAAGTTTTTTTTTATATTGAAGTATCGAACTGAAATTCGGTAACTATAAGTTTCTGATCCGTGTTCATAAACCATGTAAATTTCATGAGCCTAGTGTTCTCAGGAGGGGTACCTCACATACAAACGCCATCCAAATAAATGTTCTTATTTGAAAAACTTTTTTGTTTTCTGTTGTATCGAACTGAAATTTGGACATTATAAATTTCTTGTCTATGGAAATAAACCATGTAAATTTCAAGATCCTAGGAGTCCCATACATATCCTCATTCAAATTAAGTTCTGATTTGAAAAAGTTTTTTCGTTTCGACGTATTGAGTTGAAATTTGGGCACTATAATTTTCTGATCTACATTCATTAATTTTTTTAATTTTAAGATCTTATGGTTACCGGGAGAGGAACTTCCCATACAAACCCATTTAAATTAATATTCTCTTTAGAAAAAGTTGTTTTGTGTTTTGAAGTATCAAACTGAAATTAATTTACTATAAGTTACTGATCGGTGTTCATCAACCATGAAAATTTCATGAGCCTAGTGTTCTCAGGAGGGGTACCTCCCATACAAACCCCATCCAAATTAATGTTCTTATATGAAAAAGATTTTTGTTTTCTGTTGTATCGAACTGAAATTTAGACGTTATAAATTTCTTGTCTATGATAATCGACCATGTAAATATCAAGATCCTAGGAGTCCCATACAAACCCTCATTCAAATTAAGTTCTGATTTGAAAAATATTTTTGTTTTCGACGTATTGAGCTGAAATTTGGGCAATATAATTTTCTGATCTACATTTATTAATTTTTTTAAATTTAAGATTTTATGGTTCCCGGGAGAGGTACTTCCCATACAAACCCATGTGAATTAATATTCTTTTTAGAAAAAGTTTTTTTGTTTTTTGAAGTATCAAATTGAAATTTATTTACTATGAGTTACTGATCCGTGTTCATCAGCCATGTAAATTTCATGAGCCTAGTGTTCTCATGACGGGTACCTCCCATACAAACCCCATCCCAATTAATGTTCTTATAAGAAAAAGATTTTTGTTTTCTGTTGTATCGAACTGAAATTTGGACATTATAAATTTCTTGTCTGTGGTAATCAACCATGTAAAGTTCTGATTTGAAAAAGTTTTTTGTTTTCAACGTATTGAAATGAATTTTGGGCACTACATGATTCTGGTCTATGTTCATCAACCATGTAAGCCACAACATCGTATGGTTACCAGGAGAGGTACTTTCCATACAAAACCCCATTCAAATTAATTATCTTATTGAACATTTTTTTTGTTTTTTGACACATCGATCTGAAATTTGAACGCTATAAATTTCTTATCTATAGTTATCAATCATGGAAATTTTAAGATCATAGTGCTCCTAGAAGAGGTACCTCGCAGACAAACCCAATTAAATTAATATTCATTTTAGAAAAAGTTTTTTTGTGTGTTTGAAGTATCAAACTGAAATTAATTTACTATAAGTTACTGATCCGTGTTCACCAGCCATGTAAATTTCATGAGCCTAGTGTTCTCAGGAGGGGTACCTCCCATACAAACCCCATCCAAATTAATGTTCTTATACGAAAAAGAATTTTGTTTTCTGTTCTATCGAACTGAAATTTGGACATTATAAATTTCTTGTCTATGGTAATCAACCATGTTAATTTCAAGACCCTTGGAGTCCCATACAAACCCCATCAAAATTAATGTTCTGATTTGAAAAAGATTTTTGTTTTCGACGTATTGATCTGAAATTTGGGCAATATAATTTTCTGATCTACATTCATTAATTTTTTTATATGTAAGATCTTATGGTTACCGGGAGAGGTACTTCCCATACAAACCCATTTGAATTAATATTCTTTTTAGAAAAAGTTTTTTTGTGTTTTGAAGTATCAAACTGAAATTTATTTACTATAAATTACTGATCCGTGTTCATCAGCCATGTAAATTTCAAGAACCTAGGAGTCCCATACAAACCCTCATTCAAATTAAGTTCTGATTTGAAAAAGTTCTGTTTTCAACGTATTGAACTGAAATGTGGGCACTACATGATTCTGGTCTATGTTCATCAACCATGTAAGCCACAATATCGTATGGTTACCAGGAGAGGTACTTTCCATACAAAACCCCATTCAAATTAATTATCTTATTGAACATTTTTTTTGTTTTTTGACACATCGATCTGAAATTTGAACGCTATAAATTTCTTATCTATAGTTATCAATCATGGAAATTTTAAGATCATAGTGCTCCTAGAAGAGGTACCTCGCAGACAAACCCAATTAAATTAATATTCATTTTAGAAAAAGTTTTTTTGTGTTTTGAAGTATCAAACTGAAATTTATTTACTATAAGTTACTGATCCGTGTTCATCAGCCATGTAAATTTCAAGATCATAGGAGTCCCATACAAACCCTCATTCAAATTAAGTTCTGATTTGAAAAAGTTCTTTGTTTTCAACGTATTGAACTGAAATTTGGGCACTACATGATTCTGGTCTATGTTCATCAACCATGTAAGCCTCAATATCGTATGGTTACCAGGAAAGGTACTTTCCATACAAAGCCCCATTCAAATTAATTATCTTATTTAAGATTTTTTTTGTTTTTTGACACATCGATCTGAAATTTGAACGCTATAAATTTCTTATCTATAGTTATCAATCATGGAAATTTTAAGATCATAGTGCTCCAAGGAGAGGTACCTCGCAGACAAACCCAATTAAATTAATATTCATTTTAGAAAAAGTTTTTTTGTGTTTCGAAGTATCAAACTGAAATTAATTTACTATAAGTTACTGATCCGTATTCATCAGCCATGTAAATTTCATGAGCCTAGTGTTCTCAGGAGGGGTACCTCCCATACAAACCCCATCTAAATTAAAGTTCTTATACGAAAAAGATTTTTGTTTTCTGTTCTATCGAACTGAAATTTGGACATTATAAATTTCTTGTCTATGGTAATCAACCATGTTAATTTCAAGACCCATGGAGTCCCATACAAACCCTCATTCAAATTAAGTTCTGATTTGAAAAAGATTTTTGTTTTCGACGTATTGATCTGAAATTTGGGCAATATAATTTTCTGATCTACATTCATTAATTTTTTTATATTTAAGATCTTATGGTTACCGGGAGAGGTACTTCCCATACAAACCCATTTAAATTAATATTCTTTTTAGAAAAAGATTTTTTGTGTTTTGAAGTATCAAACTGAAATTTATTTACTTTAAGTTACTGATCCGTGTTCATCAGCCATGTAAATTTCATGAGCCTAGTGTTCTCAGGAGGGGTACCTCCCATACAAACCCCAACCAAATTAATGTTCTTATATGAAAAAGATTTTTGTTTTCTGTTGTATCGAACTGAAATTTGGACATTATAAATTTCTTGTCTATGGTAATCAACCATGTAAATTTCAAAATCCTAGGAGTCCCATACAAACCCTCATTCAAATTAAGTTCTGATTTGAAAAAGTTCTTTGTTTTCAACGTATTGAACTGAAATTTGGGCACTACATGATTCTGGTCTATGTTCATCAACCATGTAAGCCTCAATATCGTATGGTTACCAGGAGAGGTACTTTCCATACAAAACCCCATTCAAATTAATTATCTTATTTAACATTTTTTTTGGTTTTTGACACATCGATCTGAAATTTGAACGCTATAAATTTCTTATCTATAGTTATCAATCATGGAAATTTTAAGATCATAGTGCTCCAAGGAGAGGTACCTCGCAGACAAACCCAATTAAATTAATATTCATTTTAGAAAAAGTTTTTTTGTGTTTTGAAGCATCAAACTGAAATTAATTTACTATAAGTTACTGATCCGTGTTCATCAGCCATGTAAATTTCATGAGCCTAGTGTTCTAAGGAGGGGTACCTCCCAAACAAACACCATCCAAATTAAAGTTCTTATACGAAAAAGATTTTTGTTTTCTGTTGTATCGAACTGAAATTTGGACATTATAAATTTCTTGTCTATGGTAATCAACCATGTAAATTTCAAGATCCTTGGAGTCCCATACAAATCCTCATTCAAATTAAGTTCTGATTTGCAAAAGATTTTTGTTTTCGACGTATTGAGCTGAAATTTGGGCAATATAATTTTCTGATGTACATTCATTAATTTTTTTATATTTAAGATCTTATGGTTACCGGGAGAGGTACTTCCCATACAAACCCATTTGAATTAATATTCTTTTTAGAAAAAGTTTTTTTTGTGTTTTGAAGTATCAAACTGAAATTTATTTACTATAAGTTACTAATCCGTGTTCATCAGCCATGTAAATTTCAAGATCCTAGGAGTCCCATACAAACCCTCATTCAATTTAAGTTCTGATTTGAAAAAGTTCTTTGTTTTCAACGTATTGAACTGAAATTTGGGCACTACATGATTCTGGTCTATGTTCATCAACCATGTAAGCCTCAATATCGTATGGTTACCAGGAGAGGTACTTTCCATACAAAACCCCATTCAAATTAATTATCTTATTTAACATTTTTTTTGTTTTTTGACACATCGATCTGAAATTTGAACGCTATAAATTTCTTATCTATAGTTATCAATCATGGAAATTTTAAGATCATAGTGCTCCAAGGAGAGGTACCTCGCAGACAAACCCAATTAAATTAATATTCATTTTAGAAAAAGTTTTTTTGTGTTTTGAAGTATCAATCTGAAATTAATTTACTATAAGTTACTGATCCGTGTTCATCAGCCATGTAAATTTCATGAGCCTAGTGTTCTCAGGAGGGGTACCTCCTATACAAACACCATCCATATTAAAGTTCTTATACGAAAAAGATTTTTATTTTCTGTTGTATCGAACTGAAATTTGGACATTATAAATTTCTTGTCTATGGTAATCAACCATGTAAATTTCAAGATCCTAGGAGTCCCATACAAACCCTCATTCAAATTAAGTTCTGATTTGAAAAAGTTTTTTGTTTTCGACGTATTGAGCTGAAATTTGGGCACTATAATTTTCTGATCTACATTCATTAATTTTTTTAATTTTAAGATCTTATGGTTACCGGGAGAGGTACTTCCCATACAAACCCATTTAAATTAATATTCTTTTTAGAAAAAGTTTTTTTGTGTTTTGAAGTATCAAACTGAAATTTATTTACTATAAGTTACTGATCCGTGTTCATCAGCCATGTAAATTTCATGAGCCTAGTGTTCTCAGGAGGGGTACCTCCCATACAAACCCCAACCAAATTAATGTTCTTATATGAAAAAGATTTTTGTTTTCTGTTGTATCGAACTGAAATTTGGACATTATAAATTTCTTGTCTATGGTAATCAACCATGTAAATTTCAAAATCCTAGGAGTCCCATACAAACCCTCATTCAAATTAAGTTCTGATTTGAAAAAGTTCTTTGTTTTCAACGTATTGAACTGAAATTTGGGCACTACATGATTCTGGTCTATGTTCATCAACCATGTAAGCCTCAATATCGTATGGTTACCAGGAGAGGTACTTTCCATACAAAACCCCATTCAAATTAATTATCTTATTTAAAATTTTTTTTTTTTGGTTTTTTGACACATCGATCTGAAATTTGAACGCTTTAAATTTCTTATCTATAGTTATCAATCATGGAAATTTTAAGATCATAGTGCTCCCAGGAGAAGTACCTCGCAGACAAACCCAATTAAATTAATATTCATTTTAGAAAAAGTTTTTTTATGTTTTGAAGTATCAAACTGAAATTAATTTACTATAAGTTACTGATCCGTGTTCATCAGCCATGTAAATTTCATGAGCCTAGTGTTCTCAGGAGGGGTACCTCCCATACAAACCCCATCCAAATTAATGTTCTTATATGAAAAAGATTTTTGTTTTCTGTTGTATCGAACTGAAATTTGGACATTATAAATTTCTTGTCTATGGAAATCAACCATGTAAATTTCAAGATCCTTGGAGTCCCATACAAACCCTCATTCAAATTAAGTTCTGATTTGAAAAAGTTTTTTGTTTTCGACGTATTGAGCTTAAATTTGGGCACTATAATTTTCTGATATACATTCATTAATTTTTTTAATTTTAAGATCTTATGGTTACCGGGAGAGGTACTTCCCATACAAACCCATTTAAATTAATATTCTTTTTAGAAAAAGTTTTTTTGTGTTTTGAACTATCAAACTGAAATTTATTTACTATAAGTTACTGATCCGTGTTCATCAGCCATGTACTTTCCATACAAAACCCCATTCAAATTAATTATCTTATTTAACATTTTTTTTGTTTTTTGACACATCGATCTGAAATTTGAACGCTATAAATTTCTTATCTATAGTTATCAATCATGGAAATTTCAAGATCATAGTGCTCCCAGGAGAGGTACCTCGCAGACAAACCCAATTAAATTAATATTCTTTTTAGAAAAAGTGTTTTGTTTTTGATGTATCAAACTGAAATTAATTTACTATATGTTACTGATCCGTGTTCATCAGCCATGTAAATTTCATGAGCCTAGTGTTCCCAGGAGAGGTACCTCCTATACAAACCACTTTCAAATTAATGTTCTTTTAAGAAAGCGTGTTTTGTTTTCTGAAGTATCAAACTGAAATTTGTTAATATAAGTTCCTGGCCTATGTTCATCATTCATGTAAGTTTCAATATCGTACGGTTACCAGGAGAGGTACCTCCCAAACAAACCCCCATGCAAATTAATATTCCTATTAGAAAAAGTTTTTTGTGTTTTGACGTATCGAACTGAAATTCGGTAACTATAAGTTTCAGATCCGTGTGCCTTAACCATGTAAATTTCATGAGCCTAATGTTCTCTGGCGGGGTACCTCCCATACCAACGCCATCCAAATAAATGTTCTTATTTGAAAAAGTTTTTTGTTTTCTGTTGTATCGAACTGAAATTTGTACATTATAAATTTCTTGTCTATGTTAATCAACCATGTAAATTTCAACATTCTTGGATTCCTAGGAGAAGTACTTCCCATACAAACCGATTTAAATTTATGTTGTTTATAGAAAAAGTGTTTCTTTTTGAAGTATCGAACTAAAATTTATTTACTATAAGTTTCTGATATCACAAATCACAAATCATGTTAATTTCACGAGCCAAGTGTTCCCAGGAGGGGTATCCCCCATACAAACCCGATCACAATTAATGTTCTGATTTGAAAAAGTTTTTTGTTTTCGACGTATTGAGCTGGAATTTGGGCACTATAATTTTCTGATCTACATTCAATAATTTTTTTAATTTTAAGATCTTATTGTTACCGGGAGAGGTACTTCCCTTACAAACCGATTTAAATTGATATTGTTTTTAGAAAAAGTTTTTTTTTTATATTGAAGTATCGAACTGAAATTCGGTAACTATAAGTTTCTGATCCGTGTTCATAAACCATGTAAATTTCATGAACTAAGTGTTCTCAGGCGGGGTACCTCCCATACAAACACCATCCAAATAAATGTTCTTATTTGAAAATTTTTTTGTTTTCTGTTGTATCGAACTGAAATTTGGACATTATAAATTTCTTGTCTATGGTAATAAACCATGTAAATTTCAAGATCCTAGGAGTCCCATACAAACCCTCATTCAAATTAAGTTCTAATTTTCAACGTATTGAACTGAAATTTGGGCACTACATGATTCTGGTCTATGTTCATCAACCATGTAAGCCTCAATATCGTATGGTTACCAGGAGAGGTACTTTCCATACAAAACCCCATTCAAATTAATTATCTTATTTAACATTTTTTTTGTTTTTTGACACATCGATCTGAAATTTGAACGCTATAAATTTCTTATCTATAGTTATCTATCATGGAAATTTTAAGATCATAGTGCTCCCAGGAGAGGTACCTCGCAGACAAACCCAATTAAATTAATATTCATTTTAGAAAAAGTTTTTTTGTGTTTTGAAGTATCAAACTGAAATTAATTTACTATAAGTTACTGATCCGTGTTCATCAGCCATGTAAATTTCATGAGCCTAGTGTTCTCAGGAGCGGTACCTCCCATACAAACCCCATCCAAATTAATGTTCTTATATGAAAAAGATTTTTGTTTTATGTTGTATCGAACTGAAATTTGGACATTATAAATTTCTTGTCTATGGTAATCAACCATGTAAATTTCAAGATCCTAGGAGTCCCATACAAACCCTCATTCAAATTAAGTTCTGATTTGAAAAAGTTTTTTGTGTTCGACGTATTGAGCTTAAATTTGGGCACTATAATTTTCTGATCTACATTCATTAATTTTTTTAATTTTAAGATCTTATGGTTTCCGGGAGAGGTACTTCCCATACAAACCCATTTAAATTAATATTCTTTTTAGAAAAAGTTTTTTTGTGTTTTGAAGTATCAAACTGAAATTTATTTACTATAAGTTACTGATCCGTGTTCATCAGCCATGTACTTTCCATACAAAACCCCATTCAAATTAATTATCTTATTTAACATTTTTTTTGTTTTTTGACACATCGATCTGAAATTTGAACGCTATAAATTTCTTATCTATAGTTATCAATCATGGAAATTTTAAGATCATAGTGCTCCCAGGAGAGGTACCTCGCAGACAAACCCAATTAAATTAATATTCATTTTAGAAAAAGTTTTTATGTGTTTTGAAGTATCAAACTGAAATTAATTTACTATAAGTTACTGATCCGTGTTCATCAGCCATGTAAATTTCATGAGCCTAGTGTTCTCATTAGCGGTACCTCCCATACAAACCCCATCCAAATTAATGTTCTTATATGAAAAAGATTTTTGTTTTCTGTTGTATCGAACTGAAATTTGGACTTTATAAATTTCTTGTCTATGGTAATCAACCATGTAAATTTCAAGATCCTAGGAGTCCCATACAAACCCTCATTCAAATTAAGTTCTGATTTGAAAAAGTTTTTTGTGTTCGACGTATTGAGCTTAAATTTGGGCACTATAATTTTCTGATCTACATTCATTAATTTTTTTAATTTTAAGATACTATGGTTACCGGGAGAGGAACTTCCCATACAAACCCATTTAAATTAATATTCTCTTTAGAAAAAGTTGTTTTGTGTTTTGAAGTATCAAACTGAAATTAATTTACTATAAGTTACTGATCGGTGTTCATCAACCATGAAAATTTCATGAGCGTAGTGTTCTCAGGAGGGGTACCTCCCATACAAACCCAATCCTTATTAATGTTCTTATATGAAAAAGATTTTTGTTTTCTGTTGTATCGAACTGAAATTTAGACGTTATAAATTTCTTGTCTATGATAATCAACCATGTAAATTTCAAGATCCTAGGAGTCCCATACAAACCCTCATTCAAATTAAGTTCTAATTTGAAAAAGTTCTTTGTTTTCAACGTATTGAACTGAAATTTGGGCACTACATGATTCTGGTCTATGTTCATCAACCATGTAAGCCTCAATATCGTATGGTTACCAGGAGAGGTACTTTCCATACAAAACCCCATTCAAATTAATTATCTTATTTAACATTTTTTTTGTTTTTTGACACATCGATCTGATATTTGAACGCTATAAATTTCTTATCTATAGTTATCAATCATGGAAATTTTAAGATCATAGTGCTCCCAGGAGAGGTACCTCGCAGACAAACCCAATTAAATTAATATTCATTTTAGAAAAAGTTTTTTTGTGTTTTGAAGTATCAAACTGAAATTAATTTACTATAAGTTACTGATCTGTGTTCATCAGCCATGTAAATTTCATGAGCCTAGTGTTCTCAGGAGCGGTACCTCCCATACAAACCCCATCCAAATTAATGTTCTTATATGAAAAAGATTTTTGTTTTATGTTGTATCGAACTGAAATTTGGACATTATAAATTTCTTGTCTATGGTAATCAACCATGTAAATTTCAAGATCCTAGGAGTCCCATACAAACCCTCATTCAAATTAAGTTCTGATTTGAAAAAGTTTTTTGTGTTCGACGTATTGAGCTTAAATTTGGGCACTATAATTTTCTGATCTACATTCATTAATTTTTTTAATTTTAAGATCTTATGGTTTCCGGGAGAGGTACTTCCCATACAAACCCATTTAAATTAATATTCTTTTTAGAAAAAGTTTTTTTGTGTTTTGAAGTATCAAACTGAAATTTATTTACTATAAGTTACTGATCCGTGTTCATCAGCCATGTACTTTCCATACAAAAACCCATTCAAATTAATTATCTTATTTAACATTTTTTTTTGTTTTTTGACACATCGATCTGAAATTTGAACGCTATAAAGATCATAGTGCTCCCAGGAGAGGTACCTCGCAGACAAACCCAATTAAATTAATATTCTTTTTAGAAAAAGTGTTTTGTTTTTGATGTATCAAACTGAAATTAATTTACTATATGTTACTGATCCGTGTTCATCAGCCATGTAAATTTCATGAGCCTAGGGTTCCCAGGAGAGGTACCTCCTATACAAACCACATTCAAATTAATGTTCTTTTAAGAAAGCGTGTTTTGTTTTCTGAAGTATCAAACTGAAATTTGTTAATATAAGTTCCTGGCCTATGTTCATCAATCATGTAAGTTTCAATATCGTACGGTTACCAGGAGAGGTACCTCCCAAACAAACCCCCATGGAAATTAATATTCCTATTAGAAAAAGTTTTTTGTGTTTTGACGTATCGAACTGAAATTCGGTAACTATAAGTTTCAGATCCGTGTGCCTTAACCATGTAAATTTCATGAGCCTAATGTTCTCTGGCGGGGTACCTCCCATACCAACGCCATCCAAATAAATGTTCTTATTTGAAAAAGTTTTTTGTTTTCTGTTGTATCGAACTGAAATTTGTACATTATAAATTTCTTGTCTATGTTAATCAACCATGTAAATTTCTACATTCTTGGATTCCTAGGAGAAGTACTTCCCATACAAACCGATTTAAATTTATGTTGTTTATAGAAAAAGTGTTTCTTTTTGAAGTATCGAACTAAAATTTATTTACTATAAGTTTCTGATATCTGCTCACAAATCATGTTAATTTCACGAGCCAAGTGTTCCCAGGAGGGGTATCCCCCATACAAACCCGATCACAATTAATGTTCTGATTTGAAAAAGATTTTTGTTTTCGACGTATTGAGCTGAAATTTGGGCAATATAATTTTCTGATCTACATTCATTAATTTTTTTAATTTTAAGATCTTATTGTTACCGGGAGTGGTACTCCCCATACAAACCCATTTGAATTAATATTCTTTTTAGAAAAAGTTTTTTTGTGTTTTGAAGTATCAAACTGAAATTTATTTACTATGAGTTACTGATCCGTGTTCATCAGCCATGTAAATTTCATGAGCCTAGTGTTCTCATGACGGGTACCTCCCATACAAACCCCATCCAAATTAATGTTCTTATATGTAAAAGATTTTTGTTTTCTGTTGTATCGAACTGAAATTTGGACATTATAAAATTCTTGTCTGTGGTAATCAACCATGTAAAGTTCTGATTTGAAAAAGTTTTTTGTTTTCAACGTATTGAAATGAAATTTGGGCACTACATGATTCTGGTCTATGTTCATCAACCATGTAAGCCTCAATATCGTATGGTTACCAGGAGAGGTACTTTCCATACAAAACCCCATTCAAATTAATTATCTTATTTAACATTTTTTTTGTTTTTTGACACATCAATCTGAAATTTGAATGCTATAAATTTCTTATCTATATTTATCAATCATGGAAATTTCAAGATCATAGTGCTCCTAGAAGAGGTACTTCGCAGACAAACCCAATTAAATTAATATTCATTTTAGAAAAAGTTTTTTTGTGTTATGAAGAATCAAACTGAAATTAATTTACTATAAGTTACTGATCCGTGTTCATCAGCCATGTAAATTTCATGAGCCTAATGTTCTCAGGAGGGGTACCTCCCATACAAACCCCATCCAAATTAAAGTTCTTATATGAAAAACTTTTTTGTTTTCTGTAGTATCGAACTGAAATTTGGACATTATAAATTTCTTGTCTATGGAAATCAACCATGTAAATTTCAAGATCCTATCAAACTGAAATTAATTTACTATAAGTTACTGATCCGTGTTCATCAGCCATGTAAATTTCATGAGCCTAGTGTTCTCAGGAGGGGCACCTCTCAAACAAACACCATCCAAATTAATGTTTTTATTTGAAAAAGTTTTTTGTTTTCTGTTGTATCGAACTGAAATTTGGACATTATAAATTTCTTGTCTGTGGTAATCAACCATGTAAATTTCAAGATCCTAGGAGTCCCATACAAACCCTCATTCAAATTAATTTCTGATTTGAAAAAGTTCTTTGTTTTCAACGTATTGAGCTGAAATTTGAGCACTACATGATTCTGGTCTATGTTCATCAACCATGTAAGCCTCAATATCGTATGGTTACCAGGAGAGGTACTTTCCATACAAAACCCCATTCAAATTAATTATCTTATTT
>JBAMAV010000567.1:0-14945 GCA_037043315.1 Amiota communis
GAGGCGTACCTCTGTTTGCCTTCCTTGCCAGACTCGTCGCACCCCATTCAGCCACCACTGTCCGGCAGTTCAGTAGACTGCCGATCCAGTGCCGTATGGATGGATGTGCGTCAATTGATTCAAGACCCTCTAACAGCGCTTCTGTCGAAACGTTGTTAAAGGCTCCTGATATGTCAAGGAAGACACCTATGGCATACTCTCCGTACTGTATGGCCCTTTCTATCTGCATCACGACCTTATGAAGCGCAGTCTCAGTGGACTTGCCTTTCGTATAGGCGTGTTGGTCTCTCGATATTAGATACGGTGAAACCTTTTCCTTAATATACGAGTCCAATAGTCTTTCAAACGTCTTTAGTATGAATGAAGTGAGGCTTATTGGCCGATAGTCCTTTGGATACAAGTGGCTGCTCTTACCTGGCTTTGGTATGAAAACAACCCTTGAGAGTCTCCAGTTCTTCGGAACATAATTAAACCTCAGGCAATTCCTGAAGATTCCTTTAAGCCATGGTGTCAGTACAGCACAACCCTTTTGCAAGAGCGCAGGAAAGATGCCGTCTGGTCCCGGGGATTTAAAGGGTTCAAACGATTTTAAGGCCCATTCCAGTCTAACCGATGTAATTAAGCCTTCACATACCTCATTTATTACACCCCGTGTCGTTACAGTTACGTCTGAAACCTCAGTACAGCCAGGAAAGTGGGCTTCTATAAGAGTCTCCAGCGTTTCCTTTCCGTCTTTGGTCCATTCGCCTGTATCCTTGCGGATTAGTGAACGGATTAAAGAGAGATTGGCAAGTATTTTCCGAAGTCTCGACGCCTCAGAAGTCTTGTCCAAATTACCACAGAAGATCTGCCAGGATCTCCTCTTGGCTCTCCTTATCTCTTTTTTGTATAGCGATAGTAGTGTCTTATATGCTCTCCAGCACTCTTCACAATCAGCAAGTTTGGCTAGCTTAAAGAACTCTCTAAGTTCCTGTCTTTGCTTACCAACGTCCTTATTCCACCATGGGGGCTTGGATTTGCGTCCAAGTCTCGTAGGCAGGCAGGATTTATGGTAAGCTAGAAGGATTTTAGATGTTATGAGTTCTGTCACTGCCTCAACGTCGCTGCTAGTAGTGATCTGAGGAACATTTCTTAAGTATCCCTTTAACAAGTTCTCATATAGGCCCCAGTTCTAGTTCTAGGGTTCCTAAATATGTCTTTCGTTCTTAGTGGGATCTTTATATCTACAGTGAAACTTATATAACTATGATCGGAGAAGGAGGGTTGCTCAAGCACCTTCCAATCCAAGATCTGCATATTGTCACCGTAAAAGAGAGTTATGTCCAATACATCCTCCGATGTTGGACCCTTATAAGTTGGAATATTTCCCCTATTTGCTATACTTACATTATACTGTAATATATAGTTAAAGAGGTACTCACCACGTTGGTTGATGTCCTTACTACCCCATAGAGGGTGGTGCGAATTAGCGTCTGCACCTACCACTATCCTCCATCCACGTTGACCGGCCTCCTCCATGAGATTTTGTAGCTCCATGGGCGGTGCCTCGGCGTCGTGTGCCAAGTAGCAGGAGGCAAGGAGTTTGTGCCCATCGTCCCCCTCTACGACAATCACTGCCAGGTCATCTGTGCTAAGATTGGATAATAAATATGCGTTAATATTTTTCTTTACAAGGATGACAGATCTAATCTTTCTTACCATTGCAGCATGAAAAATTCTGTAGTTTTTCGACCCCAATCCAGAGACCTTGTTCCCGGAGGATAGCCAGGGCTCTTGGATCAGGGCCACGTCATAGCTGCCTTTCTCTAACGTGAGGAGCAGCTCGGCCGAAGCCGCCTTACTGTGATGGAGGTTTATTTGCAATACTTTCCCCATCAGGTTCAGCAATGCGTTGTACGGGTGTAGCTGTAGTCGCCGACACTCCGTCTGTCCCCTCCATCTTTTCTTCCCCGTGCAGCTGAAGGGTTTCAGTAGAGTTGGTCACAGATTCGAGTCCGAGATCCCTCTCTACTTCTCCCGCTTCCAGCGTGTTGACGTTACCATCCTTCGGGTGACGTTTCTTGAGGCGCAGGTATACACTACCCGTTCCCCACGACATCTTCCCGTGTCGCTGGTATAGTATGTCCTCTGCTTCTTTGTTTATTTGGAGGATCAGATCTTGATTGCCTTTTTTGTCTGGCTTACTGGCGTGAAGCAGCTTCCAATCGATAGTTGGAACATCAGGATTCTGCCGCCGGAATAGCAGTAGAGTGACTTCCGGTTTTAACGTGTTAGGTACTCGTACCTTGGCACGCGGTACACACGGAATATCGTTTCTATCCACTATCTCCAGCTTCGCGCCTTCCCAAAGTCCTTCTATCTTGGGAGCTACCTCCGTAATCTACTTCAAAGTTAGCTCATCGTTGCATTTTAGGATTTTAACTCCCATATACCACCCTGCTCCTTCAAACGAGGGCGAGGGTTTGTCGGGTTCATCCGTCAGCCTTTTAACGATGGCATTTAAAATTTTTGAATCCACCTGTCTCCATTGATCCGCCGTCATCTGTCCATTCGGGTGATTCCGGTCAATGAGCGCTACGATCAAGTGACGTTTAGCTACTTCATTGACTTTCATCGCCTTCTTGGAAGTGGTTGGCTGGTCAATTGGTGTATCAGGTTTCTGTGTGCGAAGACGTTTGGCCTCAGGCTTTTCTTCATCCTTAGACCGCTGTCTTTTCGGCTCTTTGATACTCTTCGCAACATTCTCCTCAATTCTGTTCACGAAGGCAGGATGCGTCGTCGCATGTTTATCACTCTGCGCGAAGTGCTCTCTACCTTTCGTGACAGTCTCCGTTGCCCATTTAAGGTCCTCCCGTTCTTTAGACGATAGAGTCACCTTAGTTCCCAGGCGTAGTTTTATTTTCACAGCTGCCTTATATTGAGCAAGTGCTTTCAAGCTTTCCTTACTGGGCCTCTTCTTCGGCCCACTCCTGCTAACGGATGTGGTACCTGGCGTCGAGGCCTTTGGGGAACTCAGAAGCTCTTCCTCGGCAGCTGTGTTAATGGTTGCCACGCTACTCACGCTTTCGAGGTCCGAGTCTATATCGACTGCAGTACCCCTGACGGCTAACCCCTTTTTTGTGCTTGTACTGGCAGTAACATTACAACCACTATAACCTGCTCCCGTTACAGTAGAGGTATGGCCACTGGCGACACGGTTCATAGAATCCCCGTGCCCGCCGTTTGAACCGATATCCTGGTTCGTGTATCTTCATCTTTTCCAGTCTCCATTTGAGTTTTTTATTCGGGGGTCCCTACCCCTAGCATTTTATTCCTACTGCCAGGAACCTCTTAGCAATGACCTTTGTACTAGCTCCCCTATCCCTCCTTGGGGTAACATGTAAAGTTATCCTCCGAGGAGATACAGCGAAGTTCGTACAACGGTCTTGGCTAGGCACCACCTGTTTGCATTGCTGCAAATCAGGTAGACCCAGCAACACTGCAAACGGTGGTACCCATTGCCAATCGGCACCCGCGGGGAGGGTATAGCTGGAGGATTTTCGCCGACTTAAAAAAAAAAAAAAAAAGCGGTTAGTCCTAATACATTTTTTACGCCTAAACCTCTGGACTTATTTTGATTATTTATTTACAATTCGCATCTAGTAAAACTTACCTTTCAATTCGTTTTTTTTTATCAAAATAAGTTCAGTGGTTTAAGCAGGAAAGGGTTCACAAATACAATGTTTCCCGTTTAATTATATAGATAGATGACAACAAAATATATACAATACAGCATTAGAGCAGAAGAGAAAGGCACAAAAAACTAGGAAAACCTCTCTATCCTCTTATTCTACTACGCACGCACACACACACACATCAACAGCTGTGTGTTGCTATTGTTGTTAAAAAGTGGTTAGTTTTAAAACAATTTGTACGTCTAAACCTCTAGACCTATTTTCTTGATAAGCCTAAGCCTCTGGACTTATTTTGATAATGTATTTACAATTCGCATCTAGTAAAAATTACCTTTCAATTTTTTTTTTTGTCAAAATATGTTTAGTGGTTTAAGCAGGAAAGGGTTCACAAATTCAATGTTTGTCGTTTAATTCTATATATACTATAATAACAACAAAATACATACAACACAGCATTAGAACAGAAGAAAGAGGCACACAAACACACAAACCTCTCTAGTCTCCAATACAACTGCGCGCACACACGCGCTTATCAACTGCTGTGTATTGTTATTGTTTTTAAAAAGCGGTTAGTTCTAATACATTTTTTACGCCTAAACCTCTGGACTTATTTTGATTATTTATTTTACAATTTTTATCTTAGTAAAAATTACCTTTCAATTCGTTTATTTTTTATCAAAATAAGTTCAGTGGTTTAAGCAGGAAAGGGTTCACAAATACAATGTTTGCCGTTTAATTATATAGATAGATAACAACAAAATATATACAATACAGAATTAGAACAGAAGAGAAAGGCACAAAAAACTCAAACCTCTCTATCCTCTTATTCTACTGCACGCACACACACACACATCAACAGCTGTGTGTTGCTATTGTTGTTAAAAAGCGGTTACTTTTGAAACAATTTGTACGCCTAAACCTCTGGACTTATTTTCTTGATTTATTTACAATTCGCATCTAGTAAAAATTGCCTTTAATTTTTTTTTTTTTTTGCCAAGATAAGTTCAGTGGTTTAAGCAGGAAAGGGATCACAAATTTAATGTTTGTCGTTTAATTATATATATACTATAATAACAACAAAATACATACAACACAGCATAAGAACAGAAGAAAGAGGCACACAAGCACACAAACCTCTCTATTCTCTAATTCAACTGCGCGCTCATACGCGCTTATCAACAGCTGTGTATTGTTATTGTTGTTTAAAAAGCGGTTAGTTCTAATACATTTTTTACGCCTAAACCTTTGGACTTATTTTGATTATTAATTTACAATTTGCATCTAGTAAAAATTACATTTCAATTCGTTTTGTTTTTTATCAAAATAAGTTCAGTGGTTTAAGCAGGAAAGGGTTCACAAATACAATGTTTGCCGTTTAATTATATAGATAGATAACAACAAAATATATACAATACAGCATTAGAACAGAAGAGAAAGGCACAAAAAACTCAAACCTCTCTATCCTCTTATTCTACTGCACGCACACACACACACATCAACAGCTGTGTGTTGCTATTGTTGTTAAAAAGCGGTTAGTTTTAATACATTTTTTACGCCTAAACATCTGCATTTATTTTGATTATTTGTTTACAATTCGCATCTAGTAAAACTTACCTTTCAATTCGTTTTTTTCCATCAAAATAAGTTCAATGGTTTAAGCAGGAAAGGGATCACAAATACAATGTTTCCCGTTTAATTATATAGATACGATAAGAACAACAAAATACATACAATACAGCATTAGAACAGAAGAGAAGAGGCACACAAACACTACAAACCTCTCTATCCTCTAATTCTACTGCGCGCACACACGCGCACATCAACATGCTGTGTGTTGCTATTGTTGTTAAAAAGCGGTTAGTTTTAATACAACTTTTATGCCTAAACCTCTGGACTTACTTTGATTACTTATTTACAATTTGCATCTAGTAAAAATTACCTTTCAAACTGTTTTGTTTTTTATGCCAAAATAAGTTCAGTGGTTTAAGCAGGAAAGGGATCACAAATTTAATGTTTGTCGTTTAATTATATATATACTATAATAACAACAAAATACATACAACACAGCATTAGAACAGAAGAAAGAGGCACACAAACACACGAACCTCTCTATTCTCCAATTCAACTGCGCGCACACACGCGCTTATCAACTGCTGTGTATTGTTATTGTTGTTAAAAAGCGGTTAGTTCTAATACATTTTTTACGCCTAAGCCTCTGGACTTATTTTGATTATTTATTTACAATTTTTATCTAGTAAAAATTACCTTTCAATTCGTTTTGTTTTTTATCAAAATAAGTTCAGTGGTTTAAGCAGGAAAGGGTTCACAAATACAATGTTTGCCGTTTAATTATATAGATAGATAACAACAAAATATATACAATACAGAATTAGAACAGAAGAGAAAGGCACAAAAAACTCAAACCTCTCTATCCTCTTATTCTACTGCACGCACACACACGCACATCAACAGCTGTGTGTTGCTATTGTTGTTAAAAAGCGGTTAGTTTTAAAACAATTTGTACGCCTAAACCTCTGGACCTATTTTCTTGATTTATTTACAATTCGCATCTAGTAAAAATTGCCTTTAATTTTTTTTTTTTTTGCCAAAATAAGTTCAGTGGTTTAAGCAGGAAAGGGATCACAAATTTAATGTTTGTCGTTTAATTATATACATAATAACAACAAAATACAACAATACAGCATTAGAACAGAAGAAAAGGCACACCAACCTCTCTATCCTCTTATTCTACTGCACGCCACACACAGCATCAAATAAGACATAAGCAGGGAACAAAACACAAACCTCTCTATTCTCTAATTCAACTGCGCGCACATACGCGCTTATCAACTGCTGTGTATTGTTATTGTTGTTAAAAAGCGGTTAGTTTTAATACATTTTTTACGCCTAAACCTCTGGACTTATTTTGATTATTTATTTACAATTCGCATCTAGTAAAAATTACCTTTCAATTCGTTTTGTTTTTTATCAAAATAAGTTCAGTGGTTTAAGCAGGAAAGGGTTCACAAATACAATGTTTGCCGTTTAATTATATAGATAGATGACAACAAAATATATACAATACAGCATTAGAGCAGAAGAGAAAGGCACAAAAAACTAAAACCTCTCTATCCTCTTATTCTACTGCACGCACACACACACACATCAACAGCTGTGTGTTGCTATTGTTGTTAAAAGCGGTTAGTTTTAATACAACTTTTATGCCTAAACCTCTGGACTTACTTTGATTACTTATTTACAATTTGCATCTAGTAAAATTATCTTTCAAACTGCCTTCTCTAATCCTACTGCGCGCACACACGCGCTTATCAAATGCTGTGTATTGCTATTGTTGTTAAAAAGCGGTTAGTCCTAATACATTTTTTACGCCTAAACCTCTGGACTTATTTTGTTATTATTTACAATTTGCATCTAGTAAAAATTACCTTTCAATTGGTATTTTTTTTTTGCCAAAATAAGTTCAGTGTTTTAAGCAGGAAAGGGATCACAAATTTAATGTTTGTCGTTTAATTATATATTTACTATAATAACAACAAAATACATACAATACAGCATTAGAACAGAAGAAAGAGGCACACAAACACACAAACCTCTCTATTCTCTAATTCTACTGCGCGCACACACGCGCTTATCAAATGCTGTGTATTGTTATTGTTGTTAAAAAGCGGTTAGTCCTAATACATTTTTTACGCCTAAACCTCTGGACTTATTTTGATTATTTATTTACAATTTGCATCTAGTAAAAATTACCTTTCAAACTGTTTTGTTTTTTATCAAAATAAGTTCAGTGGTTTAAGCAGGAAAGGGTTCACAAATACAATGTTTGCCGTTTAATTATATAGATAGATAACAACAAAATATAAACAATACAGCATTAGAACAGAAGAGAAAGGCACAAAAAACTCAAACCTCTCTATCCTCTTATTCTACTGCACGCACACACACACACATCAACAGCTGTGTGTTGCTATTGTTGTTAAAAAGCTTTTAGTTTTAATACATTTTTTAAGCCTAAACATCAGCATTTATTTTGATTATTTATTTACAATTCGCATCTAGTAAAACTTACCTTTCAATTCGTTTTTTTTTATCAAAATAAGTTCAGTGGTTTAAGCAGGAAAGGGTTCACAAATACAATGTTTCCCGTTTAATTATATAGATAGATGACAACAAAATATATACAATACAGCATTAGAGCAGAAGAGAAAGGCACAAAAAACTAAAACCTCTCTATCCTCTTATTCTACTGCACGCACACACACACACATCAACAGCTGTGTGTTGCTATTGTTGTTAAAAAGCGGTTAGTTTTAATACAATTTTTTACGCCTAAACCTTTGGACTTATTTTGATTATTTATTTACAATTTGCATCTAGTAAAAATTACCTTTCAATTCGTTTTGTTTTTTATCAAAATAAGTTCAGTGGTTTAAGCAGGAAAGGGTTCACAAATACAATGTTTGCCGTTTAATTATATATATAGATAACAACAAAATATATAAATACAGATTAGAACAAGCAAGCAAAAATCACCTTTCAATTCTTGCACACAATACAGTCAGCAACAAAATATATACAATACAGAATTAGAACAGAAGAGAAAGGCACAAAAAACTCAAACCTCTCTATCCTCTTATTCTACTGCACGCACACACACACACATCAACAGCTGTGTGTTGCTATTGTTTTTAAAAAGCGGTTAGTTTTAAAACAATTTTTACGCCTAAGCCTCTGGACCTATTTTCTTAATTTATTTACGGTTAGAATCTCGTAAAAATTACCTTTCAATTGGTATTTTTTTTTTGCCAAAATAAGTTCAGTGTTTTAAGCAGGAAAGGGATCACAAATTTAATGTTTGTCGTTTAATTATATATTATACTATAATAACAACAAAATACATACAATACAGCATTAGAACAGAAGAAAGAGGCACACAAACACACAAACCTCTCTATTCTCTAATTCTACTGCGCGCACACACGCGCTTATCAAATGCTGTGTATTGTTATTGTTGTTAAAAAGCGGTTAGTCCTAATACATTTTTTACGCCTAAACCTCTGGACTTATTTTGATTATTTATTTACAATTTGCATCTAGTAAAAATTACCTTTCAAACTCGTTTTGTTTTTTATCAAAATAAGTTCAGTGGTTTAAGCAGGAAAGGGTTCACAAATACAATGTTTGCCGTTTAATTATATAGATAGATAACAACAAAATATATACAATACAGCATTAGACAGAAGAGAAAGGCCAAAAAACTCAAACCTCTCTATCCTCTTATTCTACTGCACGCACACACACACACATCAACAGCTGTGTGTTGCTATTGTTGTTAAAAGGTTAGTTTTAAAACAATTTTACGCTAAGCCTCTGTACAGCATTAGAACAGAAGAAAGAGGCACACAAACACACGAACCTCTCTATTCCCAATTCAACTGCGCGCACACACGCGCTTATCAACTGCTGTGTATTGTTATTGTTGTTAAAAAGCGGTTAGTTCTAATACATTTTTACGCCTAACCTCTGGACTTATTTTGATTATTTATTTACAATTTGCATCTAGTAAAAATTACCTTTCAATTCGTTTTGTTTTTATCAAAATAAGTTCAGTGGTTTAAGCAGGAAAGGGTTCACAAATACAATGTTTGCCGTTTAATTATATAGATAGATAACAACAAAATATATACAATACAGAATTAGAACAGAAGAGAAAGGCACAAAAAACTCAAACCTCTCTATCCTCTTATTCTACTGCACGCACACACACGCACATCAAAGCTGTGTGTTGCTATTGTTGTTAAAAAGCGGTTAGTTAAACATTTTACGCCTAAACCTCTGGACTATTTTTTATTTATTTACAATTGATCTAGTAAAAATTCCTTTAATTTTTGTTTTACTAAGTTCATTTTAAGCAGGAAAGGGATCACAAATTATCAATGTTTCGTCGTTTAATTATATATATATATAATGACAACAAAATATATACAATACAGCATTAGAGCAGAAGAGAAAGGCACAAAAAACTAAAACCTCTCTATCCTCTTATTCTACTGCGCGCACACACACACACATCAACAGCTGTGTGTTGTTATTGTTGTTAAAAGCGGTTAGTTTTAATACATTTTTTACGCCTAAACCTCTGGACTTATTTTGATTATTTATTTACAATTTGCATCTAGTAAAAATTACCTTTCAAACTGTTTTGCTTTTTATCAAAATAAGTTCAGTGGTTTAAGCAGGAAAGGGTTCACAAATACAATGTTTGCCGTTTAATTATAAGATAGATAACAACAAAATATATACAATACAGATTAGACAGAAGAGAAGGCACAAAAAACTAAACCTCTCTTCCTCTTATTCTACTGCGCGCACACCTAAGCCTCTGGACCTATTTTCTTAATTTATTTACGGTTAGAATCTCGTAAAAATTACCTTTCAATTGGTATTTTTTTTGCCAAAATAAGTTCAGTGTTTTAAGCAGGAAAGGGATCACAAATTTAATTTGTCGTTTAATTAATATATACTATATAACAACAAAATACATACAATACAGCATTAGACAGAAAAAAAGGCACACAAACCTCTCTATTCTCTAATTCTACTGCGCACACACACGCGCTTATCAACAGCTGTGTATTGTTATTGTTGTTAAAAAGCGGTTAGTTCTAATACATTTTTTACGCCTAAACCTCTGGACTTATTTTGATTATTTATTTACAATTTGCATCTAGTAAAAATTACCTTTCAAACTGTTTTGTTTTTTATCAAAATAAGTTCAGTGGTTTAAGCAGGAAAGGGTTCACAAATACAATGTTTGCCGTTTAATTATATAGATAGATAACAACAAAATATAAACAATACAGCATTAGAACAGAAGAGAAAGGCACAAAAAACTCAAACCTCTCTATCCTCTTATTCTACTGCACGCACACACACACACATCAACAGCTGTGTGTTGCTATTGTTGTTAAAAAGCGGTTAGTTTTAAAACAATTTTTAAGCCTAAACCTCTGCATTTATTTTGATTATTTATTTACAATTCGCATCTAGTAAACCTTACCTTTCAATTCGTTTTTTTTTTATGCCAAAATAAGTTCAGTGGTTTAAGCAGGAAAGGGTTCACAAATACAATGTTTGCCGTTTAATTATATAGATAGATAACAACAAAATATATACAATACAGCATTAGAGCAGAAGAGAAAGGCACAAAAAACTCAAACCTCTCTATCCTCTTATTCTACTGCGCGCACACACACACACATCAACAGCTGTGTATTGTTATTGTTGTTAAAAAGCGGTTAGTTCTAATACAATTTTTACGCCTAAACCTCTGGACTTATTTTGATTATTTATTTACAATTTGCATCTAGTAAAAATTACCTTTCAATTCGTTTTGTTTTTTATCAAAATAAGTTCAGTGGTTTAAGCAGGAAAGGGTTCACAAATACAATGTTTGCCGTTTAATTATATAGATAGATAACAACAAAATATATACAATACAGCATTAGAACAGAAGAGAAAGGCACAAAAAACTCAAACCTCTCTATCCACTTATTCTACTGCACGCACACACACACACATCAACAGCTGTGTGTTGCTATTGTTTTTAAAAAGCGGTTAGTTTTAAAACAATTTTTACGCCTAAACCTCTGGACCTATTTTCTTAATTTATTTACGGTTAGAATCTCGTAAAAATTACCTTTCAATTGGTATTTTTTTTTGCCAAAATAAGTTCAGTGTTTTAAGCAGGAAAGGGATCACAAATTTAATGTATGTCGTTTAATATATATATATATATATCTATAATAACAACAAAATACATACAATACAGCATTAGAACAGAAGAAAGAGGCACACAAACACACAAACCTCTCTATTCTCTAATTCTACTGCGCGCACACACGCGCTTATCAAATGCTGTGTATTGTTATTGTTGTTAAAAAGCGGTTAGTACTAATACATTTTTTACGCCTAAACCTCTGGACTTATTTTGATTATTTATTTACAATTTGCATCTAGTAAAAATTACCTTTCAAACTGTTTTGTTTTTTATCAAAATAAGTTCAGTGGTTTAAGCAGGAAAGGGTTCACAAATACAATATTTGCCGTTTAATTACATAGATAGATAACAACAAAATATAAACAATACAGCATTAGAACAGAAGAAAGAGGCACACAAACACACGAACCTCTCTATTCTCCAATTCAACTGCGCGCACACACGCGCTTATCAACTGCTGTGTATTGTTATTGTTGTTAAAAAGCGGTTAGTTCTAATACATTTTTTACGCCTAGGCCTCTGGACTTATTTTGATTATTTATTTAAAATTTTTATATAGTAAAAATTACCTTTCAATTCGTTTTGTTTTTTATCAAAATAAGTTCAGTGGTTTAAGCAGGAAAGGGTTCACAAATACAATGTTTGCCGTTTAATTGTATAGATAGATAACAACAAAATATATACAATACAGCATTAGAACAGAAGAGAAAGGCACAAAAAACTCAAACCTCTCTATCCTCTTATTCTACTGCACGCACACACACGCACATCAACAGCTGTGTGTTGCTATTGTTGTTAAAAAGCGGTTAGTTTTAAAACAATTTGTACGCCTAAACCTCTGGACCTATTTTCTTGATTTATTTACAATTCGCATCTAGTAAAAATTGCCTTTCAATTGTTTTTTTTTTGCCAAAATAAGTTCAGTGGTTTAAGCAGGAAAGGGATCACAAATTTAATGTTTGTCGTTTAATTATATATATACTATAATAACAACAAAATACATACAACACAGCATTAGAACAGAAGAAAGAGGCACACAAACACACAAACCTCTCTATTCTCTAATTCTACTGCGCGCACACACGCGCTTATCAACTGCTGTGTATTGTTATTGTTGTTAAAAAGCGGTTAGTTCTAATACATTTTTTACGCCTAAACCTCTGGACTTATTTTGATTATTTATTTACAATTTGCATCTAGTAAAAATTACCTTTCAATTCGTTTTGTTTTTTATCAAAATAAGTTCAGTGGTTTAAGCAGGAAAGGGTTCACAAATACAATGTTTCCCGTTTAATTATATAGATAGATAACAACAAAATATATACAATACAGCATTAGAACAGAAGAGAAAGGCACAAAAAACTCAAACCTCTCTATCCTCTTATTCTACTGCACGCACACACACACACATCAACAGCTGTGTGTTGCTATTGTTGTTAAAAAGCGGTTAGTTTTAAAACAATTTTTACGCCTAAACCTCTGGACCTATTTTCTTAATTTATTTACGGTTAGAATCTCGTAAAAATTACCTTTCAATTGGTATTTTTTTTTGCCAAAATAAGTTCAGTGTTTTAAGCAGGAAAGGGATCACAAATTTAATGTTTGCCGTTTCATTATATATATACTAGAACAACAACAAAATACATACAATACAGCATTAGAACAGAAGAGAAGGGCGCAAGACACGCAAACCTCTCTATCCACTAATTCTACTGCGCGCACACACGCGCACATCAACAGCTGTGTGTTGCTATTGTTTTTAAAAAGCGGTTACTCCTAAAACAATTTTTACGCCTAAACCTCTGGACTTATTTTGATTACTTATTTACAATTTGCATCTAGTAAAAATAACCTTTCAAACTGTTTTGTTTTTTATCAAAATAAGTTCAGTGGTCTGAGCAGGAAAGGGTTCACAAATACAATGTTTGCCGTTTAATTATATAGATTTAGATAACAACAAAATATAAACAATACAGCATTAGAACAGAAGAGAAAGGCACAAAAAACTCAAACCTCTCTATCCTCTTATTCTACTGCACGCACACACCCTATCAACAGCTGTGTATCTATTGTTGTTAAAAAGCTTAGTTAATACATTTTTTACGCCTAGCCTCTGCTTATTTTGATTATTTATTTACAATTGCATCTAGTAAAACTTACCTTTCAATGTTTTTTTTTTATCAAAATAAGTTCAGTGGTTTAAGCAGGAAAGGGTTCACAAATACAATGTTTGCCGTTTATTATATAGATAGATAACAACAAAATATATACAATACAGCATTAGAACAGAAGAGAAAGGCACAAAAAACTCAAACCTCTCTATCCTCTTATTCTACTGCACGCACACACACACACATCAACAGCTGTGTGTTGCTATTGTTGTTAAAAAGCGGTTAGTTTTAAAACAATTTTTACGCCTAAACCTCTGGACCTATTTTCTTGATTTATTTACAGTTCGCATCTAGTAAAAATTGCCTTTCAATTGTTTTTTTTTTGCCAAAATAAGTTCAGTGGTTTAAGCAGGAAAGGGATCACAAATTTAATGTTTGCCGTTTAATTATATAGATACGATAATAACAACAAAATACATACAACACAGCATTAGAACAGAAGAGAAGAGGCACACAAACACACAAACCTCTCTATTCACTAATTCAACTGCGCGCACACACGCGCACATCAACAGCTGTGTGTTGCTATTGTTGTTAAAAAGCGGTTAGTTCTAATACAATTTTTACGCCTAAACCTCTGGACTTATTTTGATTATTTATTTACAATTTGCATCTAGTAAAAATTACCTTTCAATTCGTTTTGTTTTTTATCAAAATAAGTTCAGTGGTTTAAGCAGGAAAGGGTTCACAAATACAATGTTTGCCGTTTAATTATATAGATAGACAACAACAAAATATATACAATACAGCATTAGAACAGAAGAGAAAGGCACAAAAAACTCAAACCTCTCTATCCACTTATTCTACTGCACGCACACACACACACATCAACAGCTGTGTGTTGCTATAGTTGTTAAAAAGCGGTTAGTTTTAAAACAATTCTTACGCCTAAACCTCTGGACTATTTGATTACTTATTTACAATTTGCATCTAGTAAAAATTTCCTTTCAATTCGTTTTGTTTTTTATCAAAATAAGTTCAGTGGTTTAAGCAGGAAAGGGTTCACAAATACAATGTTTGCCGTTTAATTATATAGATAGATAACAACAAAATATATACAATACAGCATTAGAACAGAAGAGAGAGGCACAAAAAACTCAAACCTCTCTTTCCACTTATTCTACTGCACGCACACACACGCACATCAACAGCTGTGTGTTGCTATTGTTGTTAAAAAACGGTTAGTTTTAAAACAATTTGTGCGTCTAAACCTCTGGACCTATTTTCTTGATTTATTTACAATTCGCATCTAGTAAAAATTGCCTTTAATTTTTTTTTTTTTTGCCAAAATAAGTTCAG
>JBAMAV010000568.1:0-11676 GCA_037043315.1 Amiota communis
TTGTTGCAGAACACGATAATGAATAATATATTTTTCTTTGTTATCGAGATCTGCATCAAGTTTTTTATACCTCGATGTTCCTATACTCCTACTCCGTGGAGCGAATGGTAAATCGTTGTGCACATCATGTATTGAAGCAGGATATTTGACATCAACTTCTAATATGTAACCTATTGGGAGTTTTGTAATTGGAAAGAATCTATTTCCCCTTCAATAAGCCATCATATGGTAGGTATTGGGACATAGCCCAACCATAAAGATTGTTAGCATCCAAATACATTAAAAATTCAGATGGTTTGCTAACATCAAAATCTTATACTTGTTGTTGTAATATACTTGTTGTTGGCTTTGGCATAACGTTTGGAACATTGTACCAAACCACCACGGATACCCGATTGCACAAACATATACATATTGAGGTCTGTTAACAGCTTAAGTTTTATTTTCGTTGACTTAAGCATAGCATCCCACGATAAACCTGGTGCAGTGTAATAGTGTGCTGGATCAAGTTTATGTACAGTTCTGCATATGGTACGAAAGTTTTGAAATATATCAGTTGTATGCGAGAAACAGAATAATATGCGAACATATTTCTGTATGGGACGTCATAAAAACATTTTCCTTCTACCTGTGTCAAACCTATACGCGTATCCCGAAACATCTTGTACGTGATAATGCTAATCTGATTATCTTTTTCTTTATTAATCCGTGATTTTATAATTCTTACAATTTTGATGATTTTACGCTTATATAGAGTTTAGTTTCTTTGACAACTTAACAACTAAGAAGATAATTATAAAATACATTATTCATTAAATAGAAAACATACTTTTTTAGAGTAAGGAAAATAGGGGATACAAAAACCTTACAATTAAGAGTTTTATAAAAACTTAACCTAAGACTAGCACTATAGACTTAAAACTAAGAACTAGGGATCTGGACTTAATAAAGTTAATTGAGAATTAGCTAATTAAGTGCCGATCTACACTTAGAAAGTGCATTATTTGATTCCTTATATTAAAAATATTAGTAATCTGTCGAATTTTTTCGTCAATCATGGCTATATCTGCCCTTTCGTGTAATAGGGAAGTGGAGTAGTAAAAACGAAGATTAAATATCATTTTTAACAATTTATTTTGTAAGATCTGAAGTTTATTACGTTGACTTTTCGCGTAGTCACCCCAAACCTCCGAGCCGTATAACATAATTGGAACGAATATCGATTTATAAATTATAAGTTTGTTTTTTATTGAAAGTTTAGATTTCCAATTGATAAAGGGATATAGGATTCTTAGCGTCTTATTTATTTTATCTGATTACAATGTTTAAACAAGATGAACTAAATATGAAGCATATATATAATGATAATGTTGGTGTTGATATGAATTTCAAAACATTCAGCAATATTTGTCAACTTTGTTGAAAAGATAACTATGGATTTTTGGTTATAAGTAAAGATGCCCCTTTGAATGGTGGTCGTTATAGAAAGGGTTTTTGATACTTTTATAACCATTTAAGATGAAATTTTCTTATAAATGTTATAGTCTATTGTAGATAGCTGAAGTGTGTAAACAGCATTGTACCCTTATAACTGCTCTGATAAACTGATCTGTATAACTGATCTGTATAACTGTTCTGGACCAACAACAACTGATCTGTATAACTGTTCTGTACCAACAACAACTGTTCTGTATAACTGCTCAAATAAACTGGTCTGTATAACTGCTCTGTACCAACAACAACTGATCTATATAAATGGGCTGTTTCGAAACCTAAAGCATTGGAAAACAGTTAGATGATGATTTTTTTTTTTTTTTACACCCAACATCATCAAAAAATCAAGCAAAAGTTTGGCATAATTTTTTTTATTGTATTTTTTGTTTTTGAAGTTTTCAGTTTTCTTTTTTTTGTATTAAGGCAAAATAAATTAAGATAAAAATTCTTACACGTTTTACATGAAAATAAATCGAGAGAGATTTTTTCCTTTTATTGTTCTATGATTTTTAGATTTTTATTAAAAACTTTTAGTCTAATTAAAGCTCGATGCATTGATTTTCAATAATTTCTAGGACAATAAACCAAGTTATTCAACCTTAGATTGGAGAAGTTCAAAGAGAATTTTGGTAGGCAATACTTATTTAAAATTGATTGAAATGAATGGGAATTTAGATAAGAACAATAAGCTTTTCTCATTTTGTAGCTAACTGTGGATATTGAGATATTTACTTCCTTCTTATATTCTTCATGTTTAATGTAAATGATGCTAATAATACTCTATTTTGATGAGTGCTAAAAGAAAAATTGATCTGTTCATGTCTCTCCACCTAGTAATACAAATTGGTCTATTAGTTTTTGAGATAAAGAAATGCGAATTAGATAAAAATTGCAAATGTCTGTATAAATAATGTAAGACCATCGATAATAATAAGACGAATTGATTTATCTATAATTTTTCATCTGATTAAAATCTTATGCGAATTGGTTCTTGAGATAAATGCCTATGGCACATTGGTCTGTAAATTAAGAATAAAGTTGAAAAAAGGTGCATAGGTAATGTGATGCATTGATACTTATGCCTTTGACTTAATGAATAAGTGTCTTGTTGTCGGTTTTTTAGAGATAAGGTCTGAAAACTAAGAAATAAAATTGAAAATTTCGGCATAGTTAAAGAAAGTTCATGAGCAGTGATGCCATTTTAGCCTTTTTTCCGGACAGATATTTCCTTCGATCCAAAGGGCAACAATAAGGCTACTGCAAATTTTGTAAGTACCGCAGATGAAGAGGATTATGACCTGATAGATGAGACAATAAAACTCATATAATTTATAAAAATAAAATTATAAGATAAAAATTACAAAATATTCTGTACTGTTTTTGTGTTAGGTAGATGGCCTCACTGCTCCTAAGTCATACTGGTGTGACTAAGATTGAAGTCAATGATGAGCCAATGGTTGGCTCTGGGGCATTAACAAGTTGAAAATCACAATAACACAATTAGAAATTTTGTTTAAGAATGTTTATTTAAAGTATAAAAATTTGATTTAATCAGACAAACACAATTATGGTGGGGTGATTTTTAACCCGTCGTTGCTCACTCAGTGGTTTTGTATAAGTGATTTTTAGTTTTTTCGCCAAGATGGTTCCCTCCTATAAGTCCGTTGTTTCCAAAATGGATGTCGGCTCTCCACATCCAACGGCCACCAGCAAAACCAAAGTTTCCAAGAGATCCAAAACAAAGCAAAGTCATTCACCTTTTGTTTCTTTGTTTTGTTTCTTCCTCTTCCTTATTTCCCCATGCCCAACAGCTGTCGTTAAAATATCGATGCGTTATCGGTACTACAGTGTTGGCGAACGAACATTGCCAACCACACTGTAGTTCCGATAACGCCCGTACATGCCGCCCCCAATACTGGGACCAGTATTAAAAGCCAAAACATGTGATCGTGCTTGAGCTGCTGAAACGAAACAAGTGTTTGTTATGGTTTGTATATGTACGAGTGAGAAATTATTTATATGGTTAAATTCGTTTCAGGTCCACTGTAATTTGGTATAGGAGGCCGACAAATCTTTGACACCGAGTGCTTGTAGATCCCAGCCGAGGTTTTAATTGTAGCAACCCGTACCAGCGCATCCAATCCAGGATGAAGTTCCACAATTCTTCCGAGTTTCCATTCACTCGGTGGAACGCGATCATCCTTGATGATGACAATATCATCTATTTTCAAGTTTGGTACTTCCTTTCGCCATTTACGGCGCGACTGTAAATGCGATAGCCAATCTGCACTCCACCGCTTCCAAAAGTGTCGCAAAATCTTTTGACCTTCCAGAAATTGAACATTTAATGACTTATCTTGTATTGTAGGTCCTGGTAACGTTGTTCTGGCTTCTCCAACCAAGAAGTGAGCAGGCGTAAGCACCTCAAGGTCGTCCGGATCAGCAGTTAGCGGGCATAATGGCCTAGAATTCAAACAGGTTTCAATTTGCACTAAAATAGTTGACAAATGCTTATAAGTCAGCGGTATGCCCTGAAAGGTTCGATATAGATGCGTTTTAACCGACTTCACATTAGCCTCTCACAATCCGCCGAAGTTGGGACTATGTGGGGGACTGAAATGCCACTGAATGTTCCGCGTTGCCAGCTCAGGAACTTTCTTGCATGATACTTCTTGTTTGAAAGACCGCTGCCACAATCTTAAAGATTTGTCCGCACCCACAAAATTCGTTCCACAATCACTATAAATGTGTTCGCAAACTCCTCTACGTCCGACAAACCATTCCAATGCCCATAAAAAATGCTGCGTTGTCAACCCCGTAACCAATTAGAGGTGTATGGCCTTAGTTGCCAAGCAAATGAACACTGCAATGTAAGCTTTATATTTGTGATGACCACGAAACCGTGAAGCCTTTACCTCAAAAGCACCAGTATAATCAACACCAGTCGCTTCAAATGGCCGTCTCGGTGGGTTAACTCGATGCAACGGCAAGTCCGCCATCAGCTGAGAGGATGGTTGTGGTCGATGTTTGAAGCAGTGAACACAGTGCCGCAGTATTTCTTTTACAGATTGCTTCCCGCTTATAATCCAAAATAGGCGACGCGTTGTAAAAAGCGTTAATTATACCCCTCCATGCAGCGTGTTGAGATGTGCATTCCGAACGACCAATTCTGTGAAATGATGACGCTTTGGAAGTATGATTGGAGTTCGTTGGTTCTCAGTGAGATGGAGAGCATTCCTGAGTCGGCCACGAATCCTCAGAACCTTTCGCTTATCTAAAAACGGTGCGAATTGACTCAATTTATTAGAGTTAGGTAAGTCCTTGTTCTTCTGCAAGCGGTCGATTTTCCATCCGAAAACTTCCTGCTGTACCATATGCACTACATGTACTAACGCTTCACGCAATTCTTCTACGAGAATGGGTCCAGATCGCCGGTCGTTCCGACTGCCCCGGGCATTGTTTACAAATCGCAGGATGTACGCCACCACAAATAACAGCTTATTATAAGAGGAATATTTTAACAGGATTGATTCGGTGGAGGTAACAACGTGGACTTTGCGAACTTCAGCCTTTTCCTCAGCCGCAGTGACATTTTCGTCCGGGATGACGAACTCCTTGTTTGGCCATCGGTCTTCAGCTTGTTGAAGCCAAGAAGGACCAAACCAGCACAGTTCATGAACCGCCAATTGTTCCGGCGTGAGACCACGCGATGCACAGTCCGCTGGATTGTCGTGACTTCGAACATGTCACCATTGTGCAGGCGTACTATGTTGTAGAATCTTCCCAATGCGGTTGGATACAAAGGTTTTCCATCGGGCCGGATCCCTATGTACCCAAAATAGCACGATCGTTGCATCGGTCCAATAATAGACGGGTATTGTGCAATCTTGAATGCGCAATTGTTGGCAGATCCACTGCGCTAATTTGGTAGCTAACACGGCACCCGAGAACTCCACTCTAGGAATTGTTAATGGCTTGACGGGTGTTACTCGACTTCGAGCAGTGAGTAGGTGTGTAAAATACCTACCATTCTGATACTGCACTCGAAAATATGCACTTGCTGCATAGGCAAGCGAAGATCCATCACAAAATATGTGAAGCTGACGAGAGATAATGCTTTCATTGATACAGTCCCGGTTAGAATCAATTCCAATCCATCTCGGTACTTTAATTTCTTCAACCGATTTCAAATTATCTACGTACCCACGCCACTGTTCACACAAATGCTGTGGCAACACATTATCCCAGTCGAGTGACGCTTGACGGTTATTCCCTCGTGTGACTCGTACGCTCCACACTTGTTTGAGTATGATTTTCCCTGCAGTGAGAATAGGTGCAATGAAACCCAGCGGATCATAAAGACGTGCAATGGTTGAAAGTAATGTTCGTTTGGTTGCTTTGCGATCAATCTGAAATTTTAATTTAAAACCATAGAAATCACCCTAAGAGTACCAACATAAGCCAAGTGTTTTAATACAGTCTTGACTCTCAAATTCTAGGATGCTAGTGTTTGACATATGTTCCTTTGGAATGTTGATAAGTAACGCTGAATGATTGGCTGACCATTTTCTCAACTCCATACCTGCAGAACGTAGAACCGCGATTAGTTGATCGCGAATCGCTAGTGCTCCCTCGATGGTGCTATGTCCACTCTGAACATCATCCACATAAATTTCGTTCCGAAGAACATTTTCGGCTAATGGGTACCGTTCACGTTCATCTTGTGCAAGTTGATGAATGACACGAATTGCAGCATAAGGGGCTGAAGCCGTCCCGAATGTCACTGTATTTAAGCAATATTCCAGGGGCTGATTGTGCTCGTTGTACCAAAAAATCCTTTGGTATTGAGCATCATCTGGATGCATGTCAATACAGCGATACATCTTTTGAATATCTGGTGCAAAAACGTTACGATGAAAACGCCAATTAAGTATTACACCTGCAAGGTCATTTTGCAATGGTGGTCCGATGCAAAATATGTCGTTGAGGGATTTCCCGTTTGACGTCTTGCAATATGCATCATACACCACCCTCAATTTTGTGGTAATATTGTCTTCTTTCACGACGGCATGATGCGGCAAAGTGCATGAAGTAAAGGCTGGATTGACTCCAACGATGATACGATGCTGTTCTTCCGAACGGATGATACTTGCAAGCTGACCAAGTTGGAAGTAATCATTAATGACCTCTGTATACCGTTGATGAAAATCACGATTAGTATTAAATCTCCGGTCCAACTGCTGAAACCGATTCAATGCAATCTGACGTGACCTACCGAGAACCGGGATGGGTCAAATAGGGTCTTCAATGGTAAACGGACCATATACTTCCCGTTGGCCTGCCGCATGTGAGTGCTCTGAAAATGTTCCTCACACCATTGCTCTTCAGGGGTGAGATTTCTTGAAGAGCTGAAATCCTCATTTTCAAAAAACTTCTGCACCAGGTTATCCAAACAAATGTCTTTTCGATAGCATCGCAGATGACCCTCATGCGGACGTTTGGTGTCTAGCTGTCCAAAAATTATCCATCCCAATTGCGTGTGTTGTGCAATCGGTTGACCTGGATGCCCTCTTCGAATTTCTGGAAGCAGTAGTTGCGGAATCACGTCTACCCCAATTAAGTCGATACGATTGGGCTGAGTAAAGGTGGGATCCGCTAAAGACAGATCTTTCAAATGATGACAGTCCTGTACGTTAAGACTCGACTTCGGCAACATAGAAGGTAGTGATCGTAGTACAAAAGCAGTGTCAATGAATATTTCAAAAGCCGATTGAGTACATGATTTTATAGTGAATTCAGTACTATATTTGCATCTATTATTAGAATTTTCACCTACGCCAGTGACTTCAGCCTGCACTGGGTACCGCTTGGGACCCAGGGATCATACGACTCTTTCAGTGACAAGTGTGCCCTCGGAACCATGATCAATAAGCGCTTGGACCGTAGTTGATCGACCGTTGACATTGTTGTGCAATCGTACAAGAGCGGTAGCAAGTACCATAGTACGTGGTATTATGTTTGAAACAACTGCTGGCGTATTAGTGTTTACGGCAGAGTTGTTAGAGGTGATTATCGCATTCCTACCAGACGGAGTAAAGACAGCTGCTGATGGTAGCAAAGGTTGTGCGAGAGTACTCGACTGCGCCTGAGGAAAATGCAACAAGGTGTGATGACGTTGACCGCATTGCAAACAATTTTTGGAACTAGGGCATTGCGCAATGGGATGAGTCAGACTGAGGCAATTAAGACATGCCTTTGTGCGATCAACTATCAACTTCCGTGCATAACAGTCTTTGGCTAAAAAGTCAGGACAACGAAGCAAAATATGGTTGCCGCTGCAATTTTTACAGCAGTTGGGGTTAGTAGATCCAGTGGTTTGGTGGAAACAACTACCCTTGTATGATGAGTTGCCTGAAGATTTGTGAGGGTGGACCAAGCCTATGATTCTCGATCACATTGATGCTAACAAGACGGCTGTTGAGGAAAGATTCGAAGGCGGTGAACGTAGGTATGTCCACGCTGTCGCCTAAATGGTGTTCTCAAGATTGAAGTGTGGTTGCTGGAAGTTTTGTAGCAAGATGATGAACAATCCAGTGATCGCAATTTTCTATTTTAATATTCAAACGTTTAAATTGATTAATACAGATATTAGCAGTGTTAAGCATGCGTTTTAGATCAGATGAATGTTCTTTATTTAAGGATGGTAAATCATGAAGCGCATTCATATGATACATGAACTGCACACGTGGGTTATCATAACGTTTGACAATGAGCTTCCAGGCAGTAGAATAATTCAATTCAGTGAGACTCATTTATCGTACGTCTTGATCAAGATCTACCGGTAGCGCTTGTTTTAAGAAATGAAACTTTTGTATGTCCGAAAGCGAACTATTTTCGTGTATCAGCTGCACAAATGCGTCGTGAAACTCTGGCAAATCAATAAATTTGCCGGAGTACGTTGGCACTGGTAGCTTAGGCAATTGAATTGACGAAATCGGTGCTGTGGGGGTAGTACCCTGATTGGCGTTTGCGTTTGTGTCGAGCGAAGAGTTGTTTCAAACGCCTCAGAAATTGCGCAAAAAACTACCAAGTACTCCTCTTCAAACTCTTCAGAAACGTTGTTTTGCAAATACGGGTTGGTAGATGGGCATTTTGACACGATCAGCAATTTATGGTTCTCATCAAATTCCTTGGATAGGTCCTCTAACTTCTTTAGACGGGTCTGGAAGTAAGGTTTTGTTTTCCTAGCAGCTCCGTCTTTCTTAAAGTTAGTATAGAGCTTCCGCAACCTTATCAGAATATCGTGTTGCCACGCACAAACACCTTCAATGCAATCGGCATTTTTGTTTTCAATTAATTTTCCCACTTGAGACATATTAATTTCTCACTCGTAACACACATATAACAACACTTACCCGTTGCTTGCCTTGATGAAAACAAACGACAATCCTATCGCAAATGATGTGTTCCATGCAGATTATCCAACGCACCGGTGACTAAGATGATCGTGTTGATTGTTAATGGATGAAGTGCCCCACGTTGGGCGCCAAAAATGGTGTGACTAAGATTGAAGTCAATGATGAGCCAATGGTTGGCTCTGGGGCATTAACAAGTTGAAGCTCACAATAACACAATTAGAAATTTTGTTTAATTATTTACATTTTTGGGATAAAGTTGTCATATCTTCTGAACACTCAACATGTGGCATAGACTTGTGCGTGAATGCGTTCCAAACGCATTTTGAAACATTCACTCTCAAATCTGTTTAAGTTTTTTCTCATTCATTTGCAGTGGATGTAAATGTGTGCTGTGTTTCATTTCTGTAATATGAATGTTATACAGATTCAAATGACCTATCTACACAGATTGTGAATGAAACTGATTGTTGCTTCGAGTGAATTTGGAATTTTTTATACATTTTACAACTATATATTGGCAAAATGGGCAATATCTCAAAACATAGATTTTCGACGAAAGCTACTTTGTCTTATTGCCACAAAAATGTATTATTATAATAGTCAACAGCCTTACCGATCGATTCTCATTATGATGAAATTTACAAGAAAATGAGCTTTCGGCTGTCTTTGAAAGCTGTACTGTTAAAAAAACGGTTTTAAAAAGATGAAAAGCACATCACTAATTGTAATTAGCTTTTGAATTTGAATTCGTTGATGTTTTTTGATTATAGATTGCATATGTATTGTATTTTTTGCACTTGTATTTTTCCATTTGATATGCATAGTGGTTAATATTGCTTGAATAAATTATAAGTTAAAGTAAAATTTAATTTGAGTGAATCATTCAACAAATGGCAAGGAAAATTGGAAGAAATTCATCATTTAAACACAAGGTTTAAACAAAATCTATCTACAATACTACATCTAGATTAGAGGTCTGCATGATGGCAAAAAAAACTATGTTCGAATCTACAATGCTCAATATAATCTGAGTGAAATAGAATGGGACGACGAAAGAATTCGAGTGAATTTGTGCAATCACGTCAGACTCAGTCGCACAACATTTATACAATGAGTGAGAATGAGATGTTGTTTTCGAATTAACTCGAATGCCTTCATTGTTTTGCAAAAGAACAAAGTGTTGTTGTTGTTTTGCTGTGGGTAAGGCAAAGAAGAATGAAAATAGCAAAGAGCAATGGAAAATTTTGTTTAGAATTTATTCTGCTTGTTCCAACAACACATAATGTGAGCTTAGCGACATTCGAATTAATTCGGATGTGTTCGGCTATGCTGAGGTTTTCATTTCGTTTTGCACGCTAATTCTTTCCAACTCATTTTAAAGAATGCTGACTGATTTTGAACTCCAAACACAGTCGCATGCATATTCATTCATTTCGTGTCTCGCTCTCACTCAATTCAATTCAATTCAATCAAATTCGAGTTCAATCTATTGAACTTAACTTGTGAGAGAAGCCACGCAGGTCTCTAATCTATTTGTGTTTATAAAATTGGATGTATGTATGCCGCTTATGGACTCCGAAACTGCTGCACCGATTTTGATGAAATTTTAAGGGCAACTGTAGCATAGAAAGTGTTTTAGTAAAGTTTGGTGCAAATCGGACTTGCGTTGTCGAGAAATCGGTAGATAATATTAATGTATAAATATAGAATAATACAAAAAATGAAAATTGGCTTTGTTTAGGTGGTTTTCTAAGTAATTCTGACTATTTATAATTTTTGTTTCTGAATCTGACTTTTTCCGTTTAGTTGGCAACCCAAAATTGCTGTTTGCTTAACATATTGTTTTTTCATATTCAAATTCTAAATCAATGTAGGTTCGTTTATAAATTAAAGTTCAATTATGTTATTTATTTTTGTAGTTTTATTAACATCTTTTAGTAAATATATATCACTATGAATAACACTATTCAATCTTACTACACGATCTGCACTTCGAATCGTTTAATGACGACTAACTACTTCGAATCGTTTAATGACGACTGACCACTTCGAATCGTTTAATGACATGGTGTAAGAAATAGAGGTGACGCCATTAGTTTACCGTTATGTGTCGTTCTCAATTTATGACGTCATTAACACATCAGTGTATATAACGCTGAAATAATTCATTTAGTGTTGAACATGATTTGAAATTGCATTGAAAATTGAAGAATTTGAAGGATATCAGTGTATAGAACTCTGAAATAATGAATTTAGTGTTGAACGTAATTTCAAAATGCAATAAAAATTGAAGAATTTGAAGAATTTTCATAGCACTGCTTCTTCAATTTTCAAATTCTTAATTAACTTATTAAGTCCAGATCCCTAGTTTTTAATTTTAAGTCTATAGTGCTAGTCTTAGGTTAAGTTTTTGTAAAACTCTTAATTGTAAGGTTTTTTGTATCCCCTATTTTCCTTACTCTAAAAAAGCATGTTCTCTATTTAATGAAAAATGTATTTTATAATTATCTTCTTAGTTGTTAAGTTGTCAAAGAAACTAAACTCTATATATAAGCGTAAAATCATCCAAAATGTAAAAATTATACTATCACGGGTTAATAAAATAAAAAAAAAAAACTTTAAAAATTGAAATGGTGCGAAAAACTGACTACTGCACTACATAGTTGGTGGGTACAAGCCGAACAATAAAATGGTAGTGTTTCCATACACGTGTACACGTAATTAATGAGATTTTCATGTAGACTTCTGTGAGGATATTTGTGAT
>JBAMAV010000569.1:0-14061 GCA_037043315.1 Amiota communis
ACGTTTTATTCAAAATTGATTCATAAATCAATGTACATCGAAATTTGTATACTTTTATTAAAGTTTTTTTCAAGTGATAACATCCCAAAGTTGAAAGTAACAAGAAATGCAGAGTGCAGCTGCTTTTTGTCACTTTTGGGTGTAATGTTAAATCTTGTGCCATGGCAAGTCTGACTCGCACTTGACTGGTTTTTTAATCTATTTTCTGTTGAATAATTTTTATATAATCTTATGAATATATTTCTGGATAACTTGATCAGTTTTTGTAGCAAATGGAAGAGATTTTAAGCAAATCGATTTTGTTAACAGAGAAGAATATAAAAATTGCATTATCAGATGAATTTATGAACGCTATTTACTGACAACACCAGCTTTTGACTTGAATACGAATAAGCCTAAATTTTTGTAGTTTTTGTCAAACTTTTATTAATTACACAGGCCTGCGAGATTTTGTTACAAGAACCTGTGGTACTAATTCTCGTAGGTTTTTGCGCGCTGAACACGAATCTGATGTCCAAAATGGTCCATCACGTCAGGATTTTGAGTAATTCAAGGTCAAATGTCCCAAAAATGGCTATTTTGGCCACTTTTGAGAATTTTTTCTGGGAGATCTAAATTTTTTCTTTAATTTTCCAAAGCTCTATCATATAGTGCGTATTCTCAGCTTCAAAACCCATTTTTGAAAATTAATTTACGATTATTTTTAAAGAAGTTATGAACATTTGAATTGATGACATTGAGCCATTTCTTAAGACCATTAACTCTTAAACACCTGACTTTTTTTGTAGAAATGCGATTTTCGTCATGCTCTCCATTTAAGAGTTTTTGGGGTCTCTGATTACGAATCCGAAGTCGGTTTATCAAAATTCAAAATGGCGGATCCAATATGGCGGATGGCAATATTATAAATTAATCGGATAAGCCTGAAATTCGTAGCTCGGGGGTTTTTGGGGTCGCTAATTACGAAACCGAAGACGATTTTTCAAAATTAAAAATGGCGGATCCAATATGGCGGACCACAATTACAAAAAACTAAGGTAAAGCTATAAAAATTACTACTTGGGGGCTTTTGGGGTAGCCTATTACGTTTAAGAGTTAATGGTCTTAAGAAATGGCTCAATGCCATCAATTCAAATGTTCATAACTTCTTTAAAAATAATCGTAAATTAATTTTCAAAAATGGGTTTTGAAGCTGAGAATACGCACTATATGATAGAGCTTTGGAAAATTAAAGAAAAAATTTAGATCTCCCAGAAAAAATTCTCAAAAGTGGCCAAAATAGCCATTTTTGGGACATTTGACCTTGAATTACTCAAAATCCTGACGTGATGGACCATTTTGGACATCAGATTCGTGTTCAGCGCGCAAAAATCTACGAGAATTAGTACTACAGGTTCTTGTAACTGAAAAAAGGTCAAATTTCGCAGGCCTGTGTTATTTAAGTTTAAATTTTACACATCTGGAGCTTAAGAATTGAATTCAAAAAATGTTTGATACTGTGACGAGATATTGCATTTGTTTGATATTGAAACTATAGTTTATAATAATACTAAGTTGATACTTCGCCACTTCATACTTATTTCATGTGTGCCATTCATTATACTTGTACATGCATACATAATTTTTATCCAATTTTGATTGACCTTTTCCATATCAATTAACTTAAATAAATTAGATCGACACATTCATTATTTCTTCATTCAATATGAACACAATCATGAGAGGCAAAAATAAGTTGTACTCCTTTTACATTGACAAAATTATTAACTAACATTCTAAGCCAACAAACGTACGTAGTACAACATAAATCGTATCATGAACACATACACATCCTGCCCCAGTAACTTGGACCAATTTGAAATGAGATTGTTTCTCAATTAGAACACATACGTCGGAGACATCACTTGCATATTGATTTTTATAGATTGGACGTTAGACATAGGACTTGTATGCCTATCCTGGTCAACTTGGTTTAACTTGGTCATGAGTACTTAATACTTATGTATGTGGTATGTGGTTAAAGTTGTAATAAATTTTAGTTAAGCATTTTGGTCAAGCACTGGAAATAACAACAAACAAAAACAACAAAAAGGACTCTCCGCACATATATTTGCCATAAATAACATAGAAACTCAAAGAAAACACAGCAGAGCCAACAAGTGCTTAGTGCCCTTTCGACTCTACTTTCTTTTCATAAGTGTGGGTGTGTGCATGTGGTGTGGTGTATATCAAGTGTTTGTATTCATTTCCTTCTTTCATTTCATTGATATTTCAACCAAAGCATGTTTCAAATTAGTTCACTATTGGCTGATTCTTTATTTATATATTTCGTTTCTTTTTTTTTTCTTTCTTATCCCAATCCCAAACAGAAAATTTATTTGTTGTATGCCAAAATGCTACAAAGGGGATTTTCTCAAAATTTTCACACCCCCCAACTCATTTCATAGAAATTTGTTTCGTTTTACTAAAGTGTATCTAAAGTGGAACGTGTATGGATTAAGAATAAATAAACCATAATATAATACAATACGAAATACAATACAAAAGACCATCTTAAGTGGCTTAGGCTGTTTTATGAACTGTCAATACAGGACGATAAAGAAGGTCCTGCGAAACAAATGACAAATCAAACCAAAATCAGAACAATAATGAAGTAACAAATACCAAGCAATAGACTTTTATTGTTTTGATGGAAAATCTCATTTTGCTGACAGGCATTACAACGCTAAATGAAAGTGCAAGTTTATGACTTTCATTGATGTTGGACTTGTTGATTCAACCAGACTTTAACATTTGATATGGTATGAACTGAAAATTAATTTAAAAAACAGAAATGTGCTCGGGGCAGCATTTAATCTGATTAAGTTTAATTTTCAATTCGTTTGCGATTCGTCATGGTTGCCTGATTGATTGATTGAATGCCAATCAATAAATAACGATAATCAATCAATTAATCAGGAAAAAAATACACACATACAACCAACATCAGTAGCAAATCAATTAAACGGAAATGCTGTCAGGCGGAGCAACAAACGCTTCCTGCCCTCAACACTTAATATGCAATATGTACAATGTTCATATACAAACAAGAAGAAATATCGGAGTATATGGTATAGTAAAAAAACATTAAAACAAAGCGTATGAAAAAATAATTAACAATTTTTTAACAGCCAATGAATGTTGATGGTCCTACGTTGCCATAAGTCTAAAGAGAAACATTGGTATCTGTGAATAAATAACTACAACACATACATATAAAATCGGGTCGGTTTCATATTGTTTTATGTATGTACATATTCGTAATGAACATGCTACTATGCTAACATAACGTAAAATGGCAATATAATGAATGCAAGTAAACTTTTGTGCCTGTGCCGTTTGTAAGCGCGCTCAGCCGTGAAAAGGACACTGGCCAAGCGTGGTCCTTTACTTTGTTATCTTGTTCGTTGTTTTTTTTTTTTATTTCTAGTATATTCTATCTTCTTCTTTCATTCTCTTTTTAATTTAATTTAAAGTTTTACTTTGGCGTGTGCTGCAACAAAGCATGACCCTCGTGACCCGCTCTCATGTTGTTGTCAGTTTGCAGGGGTGACTTAACGTTGTGATGATCCTTAATTGTACTAGCTACGATGATGATAAAAAAAAAATTTGAAAAAAAAAAACAAGGAAATTAAGTTTTAACTTTAACTCGATTTTGCTTAAAAAGTTTCTATAACTTAGAATCGTCCTAGTTTTTCTATTCATTGTTAATAATAAAGTTCAATGACAATTTTATACCTTTCATCAATATTGTTTAGGAAAGTTTTTCACCGCACTATACAGGCATTTCTCCTGAATGATAAAACATTATATTATATTATTTTGAAAACCATTTCCAATCAGGGCATTGTTTAAGTCAACTAATAAGCGCCCAATCGAAGCAGATCCAGGAACTCAAACATCAACTGAAATCACTTAAAACATTTCTCGTTAACAATTTGAATACTTTAAATACATTTATTTTAATGGTACCTGTAACATAATTCACAAAATACTTGCAGAAGATACACAGGCTCAAAAAAGTAATGTCCGATCAATTAAATGTCACTCTAGCATCGTTTTTGGATCACCTGAGAGCCATAGAAAAGATACAAAATGGATTCCACATGATTTTTATAATTTTACAGTATGAGCTGCTGCATATTCGGCCAAACTGGTCAAAGGCACTATTGCCATTGTATTCATCAATGGGACGCGCACTGGCCGAGCAGTATTTCACTACATCAGATGAAGGGGAGAATGGTTTGGTAATTAAATTTCGATGAAAGATGAAACTTTCTTTTGGAATGGCATCCATAAATTAAATGAAAGATGGACCAAATGTATGGAAGCCAAGGGCCGATACCTTGATTAAAAAATCTTTTGCTATTATTCTTAAACATATTTTAAACTTTTACACCTCGTATAGTATATACTTATATTCATAAGTGAGTAAACCATATCAAGGGTTAATAATCTATTGTATTAACGTTTGGTTAATCCTTAAATAAACAAAATCCAGATTCCTTTCCATGTCTTATGGGAATTTTATTCAGTAGACGTTTCTCGGATGCTTTATTTCATACCACATCATCCTGTTCTGCAGTCGGAGAGTGATACAACCAAGTAGGAAGTCGGTTTTGATCCATATCGAAAATCTAGCAATGGGTAATTTTGAAATGATCTGTTGGCGGTTGTTCATAAGATTCAAAACGTTTTTATATTTATCGTCTTCATTTAAATCGCACAAATTGCACAAACTTTTTGAGCTCGAGAAATAAGTTACAGTTATATCCGATTTACAGTGAACTTTGATCCGAATCAATGATGATGCGACCATTGAATTGAATCACATTTGACAACAACGACATGGAAAATGACAAAACTGAGGAGTTGAATTAATGATTCGAATCTCAAATTGATACGCTTTGATTCGGTTTTTTCGAAAATTCACTCTTAGCAGTGTTGGACAAAAACCGAATCATCGTGATACAAACCACTGTAAACCCACTATAGAGCGAGTCTCTCATGATGCCACCAATGACGCGCATCACAATCGACAACAACCACAAGGAAAATGATGTCATTGTTGTTGTTGTAGAATCTGATGCGCGTCTGTATCGCATCACGCATTGATACACCTTTGATGCAGACCAGGGCTGGGAAATGTCTGAATGTTCTTCTCTTTTTGTGTTTTAAATTTGTGCGGTGATACGTTTCAGCGTGCTTGCAATTATTTATAATTCTCTCAATTCAACAAATGTTTGTATGCACATTCAAACAAAAAACAGTTGTTAAAGATACGAAATGGCTTGTCTCAACACCAAAGCGTATCATCATGATGCAGGGCCTTTCTAAATCGACTATTAAGCAACGAAGGCTGGCAAATATTGAGTACTGTTCCCAACTTTTTGCGCATTGTTACCAACGTTTTGGTCATACTCTACTATCTTAAATCATGTTTCATTGTTTTATTTATAATAACGTTACACGTGTGTGTTCAACCAAAACAAACAACAGCTGTTTTTTTTAAGCAAAACCGCACTGTAAAAGGTTTCAGTACATTTTAATGAATGCCACGCTTGCAAAAGAAATAAGTAAAGTTTGGTTGAAGGGAACTTAAAGATATATAAATTAAACAATATAAATCGCTTAACCTTGGACCGATTATAAAGAATGTTTATCAACTTTAACATCATTTATGTAAAGTTACAAACATAATAGAAATTTTAATATACCTTATACTTCTTAGAAATAAGACTAAAAATAATAATACAATGATAATGATAATAGATTTCTCTAGCTTATTCTTAAGCAGGAAAAAACAATTATCGACATAAATCAAATTGAAAACACATTCTTCTTTTGTTATTTTGATCACTTTTGTAAAGATTTCTTAACTTTGCTTACAACATTTTTACACCTAAAAGCAAAACTGGATTAAACAGTTTAGTCGGAACATTAAGTAAAAACTTTGCCTTCAGCATTTCAATCATTTGCAGGACTTTCATTTTCTTCATTTTCTACTACTTACACTTTCATATAATATTTTGTTTTCTTGTAATAACTTTTGCTTACTCCAAATGAATGAATTTTCAAACTACTTAGTAGAGGAAATGTTCATCTCTCTCTCTCTCTCTCTCTCTCTCTCTCTCTATAAATATGAAGACGAACTTAGTAAAATGGATAAAATTTTAAATTAGTTAGTTTGTCCAATGGATTGGTAGTTTATTGTTGAAAAACTTAAGGTGAATTACATACAATAATATCTTAAGAAAAGTTCATCGGTGATTTGTTTCTCTAATCTCAAAAACTATTTAATTAGTAATTTATTTAAAAAAAATGTAAAATTTTTATATTTTTTTCTTCAGATTCAGCATAAGTAAAAACTTGTTGAGCTACTTCTACTTGGGTCTCATTTGATTTGCTATCCAATAAATGCACAGAAAATGAGTTTTGTGGAAATAATTGATGCTTCCGTAGTGTCCTTTTTTTAGTTAAGCCGCTTTGTGCTAATTTTGAAAAGGATTTAATTAAATTTAACTTTTGATTCGACGATTTCAATGAACATTTTGATGGTTTCGGTTGCGATGAACATTCTCCAGAGGATGCCCTTTGGTATGATAAAGAATTCGAGCTAAATTCTGGTATCGCATTAGGCAATGGTTCTTCCATGATGTCAGAGACATTCTCTTTCTTCGACTCTTGCAGCATACTAAGTTTGCCGGTAGCAACATCAAAAATCATTAGTTTAATTGTTATTTTCTTCGATTTACTTTGTGAATCTTCGGACATAGGATGATTGAATTTTAGTTCTTTAGTTGGAGAGAATGGTAATGAAGGTGACTTAATTATTTCTGGAACTTTCACTTCTTGAAATATATTTGGATAAATTTCATTTTCATATATTCGGAATTTCTTAGGCTGCACTTCTTTTTTATTTTTTGTTTTCTCAAATTCTGCAGCAAGTTTTTCCGTATCAATTCGATCACGCAAAAATGATAACTTTTCTAGGCCTGTTTCCAATATAGGTTTCCCGAAAGCCGTGCTATTAAGAAACAGGGATGCTGGTTGAGTTTTCGAAGAATTTTCTTCAGGGTTTCTCATACCACTATAGAGTTTTCGTTTCGTTTTCATTGTATTATTTGAAATATTTGGATGTATACGGCACTTTAATGGAGCTGGTTGTTTCTTTCGGTATTCAGAAAAGGACTCATATAAAAAAGATGGCTTATTCTCTAAAATTTTTCTTCCACCATATGTTCTTTTCTTACCGGATGTATTCACGTCATTACCATGTCTTTTTAAATTTCTTTTCTTATCGTTTGATTTTCGATTAATCTAGAAATATCAAAAATTTATGATTAGAAAAGTTTTATATACACTCTCAATTGCAATTGTAATTGTAACAGTTCGCATCTCTTATCACAAGCAATATGATAGTGAAGTAAACCACACACTTCCAATTCAATTTATGGTACAGTTTGTTACATTTGACGCCAGATGACTGACAGTGTTGAAAAACACTAAAGGGCCAAGACACGATACAACGATTGTAATACAACATTTACGTATGTGTGTGTGTTACAGCATACAACACATACAATGAAGGTGTAAAACATCCACTTCTTGTTATCTTTTGAAGTGTGCAGCAGACGACAATGTCAATGACGGACGAAACATTATTATTATTTTACTATGATAAAACACAAACTTACATTATCATCAGATTCATATGCCTTTGTGTTGATTGTATTTAAAAATTGTAAAGCATAATAGTATATATGACGTGGTTGTGCTCCTTTCTCTCCTTGTTGTTTCTTCATTTCGAGCAATTCACTTTCATCCTCAAAGTATTCACGCATATTATATATGACATTTTTGATTTCATCTGTGGTAAAAACGCCACCCATCAATCTGGTAATACGTGACCAAGCATTTTGTATTTCTATTGCATTATAATAATCCTTACGTCGTGGGTTCCATAGACATTGATTTGCACGATAAAGCTGTATGATTTTGAATATATTGCGCACCTTGCTTAAGCCACGCAACTCAATTCGTGGCGAACCAAGACACCCAGGCGGCATCATGAAAACTTTAACACTTCATTTATTTAGTGTTGTAAAATATGATAAATTGAAGCTCAATCATATTGGAAAATTTTGAAATTAAAATATAAATTTTATTTTCTTTTTTTTTTTTCTTATATTTTTTTGAATATTTTCTCTCACTATTGTATAATCAGTCAAAACAAATCAAACAAAATATCAAATTTCAAATCAAATAACTTAACATCTGACTCATGATTGGATGTGTATAATTGAGAATAGTTGAGTAGTCGTACTAGTAGTGAATAATTGCATTTACAGTTGCAGTTGCTGTTTTGCAACACTATTATTTTTTGACATTTGACGCTTAGAATATAAACAAACTTTCGTTGGAAAATTTCTTTAAGTTTTAACAAATGTCTAATTCACTTCGTTCAATCGCAATGTTGTCATTAGTGAAAAGCGTCGAAAAACATCCAATCATATGGGATACAAAAAATTTGTTTTATAAAAATGTAAAAAAAACTGATGAAGCTTGGTGTGTTGTTGCAGCGCAACTGCATTTGAATAGTATGAATTGTTCATCATTATTTGGGTAAATATTCGATCTATTATAAATGTTTATTTTTACAGAAGAATGTTGCCGCAAGAAATGGTTTCGTTTACGCAATTCATATGCCAACATGTTGTCACCTAATGGCAAAATTCAATACAAACGTGTCCGATCAAATGCGACAATATATCAAAATATGCAATTCCTTTTGCCAGTCCTAAAACGGAAAAATGCTCAAAATGACAACAACAAAGAGAATGTTAACACAGAAAATGATACATCCAATTTATTAAAAGAATCAACACAGGAAAATCAGAAACTCATTGCAAGTTCACAAGTAATAGACGAGAAGGTCTATGCACCAATTTTATCATATAACTTCGTTGACGCTCAGGTCTTCTCGCAATGGCCATCAATTTTATGCACACCCGCACTACAGTTAAACTGGAGTCCACACCGAGAGGCAATTGTAGCGAAAGTATTGTCATCATCATCATCTCAACAGAATAATGTAAGTTAGAAATACGAAAGAGCAATTATTTCTTTTCATTAAGTTAGACAATAAACTAGCATAAGAGTGCTTTCTGTGGTAAACGGCTATTTATTAGTAAAAGATTACCAATCCGCCATTTTGGATATATGTACATGCATATATAGGTAATTAATAGGGTATTCACACAGGTGCTGCGTCATGAGTATAGGCGTGATGCGATCAAGGTTTTCACACAGATGTCTCAGCATCATAAATTGTTTTGCCACCATCATCAGCAGATTCAACAAAATAGGGGAAAATGTCCACACAAAAAAAGCCAAAAATTTCCAACACTGTTGCTCAGTGATCAACGTAAGAAGCTTAGCTCCGTGAACTTCTGACGCATCAAATTTAACAACAACAAATTTCGTTTTCTGCTGTAGTTGTTGCAGAATAAACGTGCGTCTTGGCTACTTCAGTCCTAAAAGTGACACAGCGCCTGTCTGAGCACCCTAATAGTCTACTTTCAAAGTTTTCAAAAGCAAAAACTGAACTTTGTGAAGCCGATTTATATTGCAGCATTTCGCCAAAGATCAATTCTTAGTCATTCCGTCATATGGGTATATCCAATGTGGGGGAATATCATAATGTATAGATAGATTATTGGGTCGGAAATCTACAAAACCCACCTTTAAACTATGAGATAAAATTAATTTCCAATAATCTTAATGAAGAGCTAATCCTATTATAATTAATAATAATTATTATACTTTGATTTCAATTTTTATTTTAAAGCAAACTGGCGCCGATAACAATGGTATAAATCCACCGAAACTATATAATTTCGAAATGAAAAAAGTTGGTCAATTGATAATTCCCGATAAGACTGAGCCGCAAACGGAAGTAAAAGTATATACAGAGTGTGAGATTGATGAAGTGAATAGTTATTTTCGTTAAAGGAGCATCTACTAAAACTAATGAAGTCTGACTTGACTCTAAAATCTATACATTTTTCCAAAGATAAGAATCATAAAATGATGATAAGGACAACCAATTTATTCAGTTTCAATAAATAATAATTTAAAAAAAAATTGTTAAATAAATTAATTGGGGTTTTATAATTTTAGCCAATATGTTCTTAGAATTAACCAAATAGATATACCAAAAGTCCCTAATTGCCTTAAGGTAGGCATTGACCATACAAATATTTGCGCAAATGTTACGAAAAGAGAGAGAGCGCAAGCCATTTCTGTCGTCGATGGCATTGTTTGTGAGCTTGTGCAAATGTTTGACTGAAATTAAAACGTTTTGATTTTTCTTCAGATTTTTACTCTCATTTTTGCATTTGTGTGTGTATTTATGTGTGGATGATGAAATTCTCTCATTCTTGTGGAATTTTTATTGTGAATAGAACAACTATGGTTGACAAACAAATTGTTCAATTTCGACCAAAAACAGCATCGCGTTAACGTTGGTCAGGAGCTGTTGGACTCGGTCCGAGACGGCCCAAATTTGCTCCAGAGGGTCAAAATCATGGGTTTATGGTTATGACGTGAAAACAAAAGCTCAATCGTCTCAATGTCTCAATGGAAGCTGCCGGATGAGCCAAGACCGAAAAAAACCAAAAATCGAAGACGAGCCAAAACACGTCCAAGCAAAATAGCTGTCAAAAAGTAACTAAACATTCAAAATGACTGAGCTTGTCAGCATAAGTGGGGGACATGAGTACCAACCAACATAACGCCACACAAAAATCGAAAATCGGATATACCTACGTAGCCCGCTTAAATTCAAATTCTCGATACTTTTTGAACAGGCCTCGTATGTGTATAAACTTGATCATATACCATGTGAATTTATAAATTCCCTTATTTACTTACTGACTAACCTAAATTTTCTATTTGTTTTTAAAAATTGTTAACTTTTCTTTTCCTATGAGCTTTTACTTATCTTTGCAATTTTCTTCTCCATTTGCCACTAGGTGAATAAGTGGGTAACCCTTTAGTTACCCTAAAAGTAAATACAATAAAATAAACAAGCAAATACTTTTTTTTTGTGATTTACTTTTATTTTTCATACTTTATCTTCATCTTTTGTTGAAGTGATGCCTTTCCCTGAAATGATTACTGCTTATTTGTTTTCATGTGTAGCTGGGAATCCCCCTTCTCTCTCTCTCTCTCTCTCTCTCTCTCTCTCTCTCTCTCTCTCTCTCTCACTTTGTGGTATCTCTTTTAATCAAGTAACTTTTTGTTTAACTTTTTAAATCAAAAATGCATACATGTATGTGTGTATTTAGAGAGAAGGTGCGGTTTTAAGTTTAAATTACCTAGGTTGAATTGAGGTTAAGTTAAAAACTTCTTGCAGAATTGCTAATTTTGTTAACACAGGGTCATTGAAATTGTATACTGATTGTATACTGTATGTACTACTACTACTGATTGAGATTCAGTATTATTTGATTTGTATCTTGAACTCAATTTCGTTTGTGTTAAGCTTCAATTTCAACTTAAACTAGATACAAAGTAAGTAGCTCAATAAAATCCTTAGCAATAACAAAAAAACTTATGCTGACAAAATATGTATGTATTTAGATACAATCGGTAAGAGTTTGTTACCTGTCTATCTTTGAGGCAAATACACAATCACACATTTGTATATTATTGTATACACAAAATCACAAGCAAAAAAAACATGGCTCTAACAATGCTATCCCAACAATAGACAAAATTGTATGTAACAAAAAAAAATTGCAAATATCAAACAACAACATAAGAAAAATGCAACATTTTCTCCAACATTTTTATACCTTTCATAATAGAATTATTTGTTCTTATAGGGTCTTATACATACATATGTATTATCCATTTAGCATTATTGTCATCAAATTTATACTTCATCTTCAAAACAGACTAAGAACCCGGTGTCCACAATTTGCATGCTACTTCCTATTGGGACTAGTTTGTAGCGCATACTATACTGTATACTTATATGATCTTAACTAGACTACCATTTGAATAAACTTTATCTAGGAGGTCTATTTAAACACTGGAAAGCTTATTTAATAGGCGGTCAAGTCATATATGCTTGAACTTCGAGACAAACAATAGATGGACAAAATGATTGAATAAAGTCCTATTTTTGGAGCTCATTATTTTCAAAAATGTATACAAAGTGGAATAGTCGTGCCCTTTTGGTTGTTACTAACATTTGCACAAACTTTATATCTCTAGCCATTTACCCATTGGCATAGAAGTAACAAAACACAAAATTTCTATTTTGCATATGCTCACCAAATTGGAAAAAAATGATTGTGTATGAAAATCAACAAAATTTAAATTCGGAAAAGGTAAATTGTGAAAATGACACCATTAAGGATAACAAGATGTGCTTTCATCTTCAATGCAGGTTAGGAGATTAAAAGGCAACAATATAGCAACTGTTTGTAATAAAATTTAAAATAGTTCCAAGTTGAAAAGAGATGATTGATTTAATGGTTCATGGAGTACACTATCACCTAGAAAACCGAATAAAGACTAGATTATGTAACAACCCAAATCCACACTACTGAAACTTCATTTAGTTGGAATACTAGAAAATTTGATTGATAAAAGTTCTTGTTAAGGAAATTTGACTGTACGTTGGTACATATTCTTATCTTATTCGGGAAGTGAAATTTATTTTGTTTCTTGTTTTAGTATATCTGAAATTGTTGTGTTACAATCTTTTCCGATGACACACTTTATATACCATTATAAGTATATCAGTATATCTAAATACATATATGAAAAATGTTGTTAGCGATTGAATATAAAGTGTCCTCGAGTCTGAAATGTCAATCAAAAATCCCATAGGCGCATATTTTTCTTTATTGGAACAGCATGCAACAACACAGCAACACATTTCAATCAATGTGAAAATAGAGAAGCAAAGAACAACAAAAGAGTAGAGTAAAAGAATTGGAAAAATATACTTATAATGGCTTAAGTTTAGGTAAGGATAGATGCCTTATGGAACATGATTTGTTTGTACTGCTCCTAAGTAGCTTCAGCGTTCCCTTATGCCCTCACCAGCATGAAAGACTCTACTGATAGCTTAGACTACCACCGGCATTGTTTTTAAGTCCTTACACCTAATTCACCAAGAGGGTAAGTTTCATTGAATAAAAAAAATCTTTACAAGAAAGAATACTTTTGATGATAGATCACCCAGCATTCAATACATTAGGCTGAAGTACATATCAATTGAAGACAAGTTAAACGGCATCTGAACTGCACAAGATTTTTGGCTTTCCTAATTATGTGTTAGAGTTGCATAAATACTCCAAGATTGCACAACTAGTATGTTGAAATTGGCTAAATGAAGTTTATACATACAACTCATTTGTGTGCCATGGCAGTGCAAAGAAGCGTGCTGTGTTTATGCGGACGCTGAATTTGAAGACGTAGAGCACACCTTTTTTGAGTGTCAACGATGGCAAACGCTGCGGGCTGAGCTGACGGATAATATTGGTCCTCACACCGGAAAACGTCATCCAAAAGATGACGAAGACTGAGATCAACTGGACCTGGATTGCTGCGTTCTCCGAAAAGGTTCTCAAAGCGGAGAAGATTGAAATGGATGCTTCTGACGACGCTTAGTAGCTTAATACAATAAAACAAGGTAGCGACATTTTGGCCTGTTACGCTCTCAAAATTACTTACTCTCAAATTTGAATTCACAAGTATATCAGTGTGCTGGTTGGTTGGTTGGTTTCCGTGGCTGGCTCGCATAAACCACTACAAGCCACAATTAGCACTAGAGTGCCGTTTTGATACCACTTCCTCGCCGAACGCAATCAGTATTACTAAATCCAACCTGTCGAATTTAGGTATTTGAGTAAATCACCCGGACATGTGGCTGAACAGTCCGAGAGATTGTCTATGAAATATTTGCCCAGAAACTTATTTCTAGTCTTTGCCAGGGCTGGG
>JBAMAV010000570.1:0-14258 GCA_037043315.1 Amiota communis
ATCGGAAGTGAAGCATCGAAAACCTTACCCGGTCTACAACCGGAGTGCGGGACTTTAATCCGCTAAACACTCCCGCCCCTCGTCCTATCGTCCTCCCGGAACTGTCATTAGATAATACGTCGGGAGGAAGGTGGAGCATTGCTGCTCAAAAGTCAATCGGTCCTAGTTTAGTAGGTCACCTATTGTGTTGTGTTGTTGTCGTACGTGGGTCGTGGCTACTCGTCAGTATTCTACGATCCCCCGTCCGGCGCCATCTGCATATTTCGCCTAGCCCTCTCTAGACGACGTAGTTCTAGCTGGATAGCTGTCACACGCTCACAGATCCGGTCCCAGTTGACCGGATTTGCCAACATGAACTGTAATGCGCTTGCTGGCTCCTGCGGATATCCTTCTGGAACAGGAAACCGAGCACATTGGAACATAACGTGCTCAGCGTCCTCCGGTTCGTCACACAGTGGGCACCTTGGTGAGTTGTCGTGCCCAAACCTGTATAGGTACCACCTGTATCCACCATGTCCTGACAAGAACTGGGTTAAATGGTAGTTGGTTTCCCCGCTCTTCCTGCTCAGCCATTTTTCAATGTCCGGGATGAGCCTGAAAGTCCATCTACCATTCTCAGCGTTCTGCCATCTCCGCTGCCAAAGCAATGTTGAGGCTTGCCGCTCACGCCTTCTAGCGTCGTTGTCTGGACGCCCATGACACGTCTCATAGAGTCTGCGCATTTCATCAGCCAATATGTCAATGGGAATCATGTCCGCTAGTACCAATGCCGCATCATCTGATATTGTTCGAAAACCAGATACTGTTCTCAGCGCTGCCAGCCTATATGTAGTCGAAAGGATTTTCGAGTAGGTAGTAGCTCTCAGCGACTCTGCCCAAACGGGGGCAGCGTACAGCATGACGGATGTCACTACCCTTGACAATATCCGGCGCTTGTCCGCCTTAGGGCCACCGATATTTGGCAGCATCCATGATAAGGCATTCTGGACCCTCGCAGCTTTGTTCTTCACGTACAGCAGGTGCTCTTTGTACGATAGCCTGCTATCCAGCATAACACCTAGGTACCTTATAGCCCTCTTGGACCGTACCTCGTGATCACCAACTCGTACGGAGCAGAACTCTATACGCTTCCTACTGGTGGTCAGAACCAACTCTGTCTTCTGCTCTGCTAAGGACAGTTTCGAAGACCTGAGCCATGCAGTAACCGCGAGAATAGCGGAGTTTGCCGATTGCTCTATATTCCTTATCTCCTTTCCCGTTACTATGAGACACAGATCATCCGCAAAACCTACCGAAGTGCAGTTTTTGGGAAGCTGCAACCGCAGGACCTGGTCATACATAAGGTTCCATAGGAGCGGGCCCAGCACCGAACCCTGAGGAACCCCCGCAGTAACTCTGTAGGTTTTATTTCCATCTTCGCTGTCATAGTGCAAGTACCTCTCTGACAAGTAGGACTTGATCATGTTTTGAAGGTACATTGGCGCTCCCGTTCTACGGACGGACCCTTTGATATGCATCCAGTTAGCAGAGTTAAAAGCGTTTTTAACGTCCAGCGTGACGATTGCGCAGTACTCCTTATCACCATAGAGCCACCTTTCGCCCTGTATTGCCTGTCTTGCTATACCAACCACTTTCTTTATCGCGTCAACTGTCGAGCGACCCTTTCGAAAGCCAAACTGGTTTTCAGAGAGAGTGCCACTCTCGTTCACGATTCGTTCAAGTCTGTTGCAGACAATCTTTTCAAAGACTTTGCCCACAGTATCCAATAAACAAATCGGCCTATACGACGACGCCTCGTTGGGTGGCTTACCAGCCTTTGGTATGAGGACCAGTTTCTGATGCCGCCATCTTCTGGGGAATACTCCGTCGTGAAGGCATTGGTTGAAAACCTGCATAAATACACTTGGAGCACTCGAAATAGCTGCTTTCAGGACTTTATTCGGCACTCCATCAGGACCCGGAGTCTTCCTATCCTTAATTTTATCGCAAGCTCGAGACAGTTCCTCGGAACTAACACTGGGGATACCATCCAGAGATCGTTGCTCAGACCTTTCATCAAGTATTGAGGTCGCTGTCGGGAACAGTGTTCTGACAATGTTCTCGAGCATTGCTGGACAAGTGGGTTGTGGTACTCTACAACCTTTCACTCTCGACATCACCATCCTGTACGCCGTGCCCCAAGGATTTATGTCAGACTCCTCGAGAAGCTGTTTAAGGCATGACCGCTTGCTGGACTTAACTGCCTTTTGGAAGGCGAGTCTGGCCGTTCTGAACTCATCTAGCCGCTGTTGGAAATTTTCACAGCTTCTAGAACGCTGCATGAGTCGTCGTGCGCGAAGACAAGCCGATCGTAGCTCCCCTAGTTCGCCATTCCACCAGTGGCATGCTGGTCTGCGTCTGACCTGGATTCTCCTAGGCATAGCGGCGTCACAGGCTATGGACAGCATGTTTGACAATCTGTCCGCCAATTGATCGGAAGAGCCCACGCCGAGTTCTTGTGTTCGGAATACTTCCAGGAACATTTCCTTGTCACACAATGAGTCTTTCCACCTAGGCCCAGTTATAGGTTGCTGCACAACTCTAGAACCTCGCCTTATGTCGATCAGAATGGCCTGATGATCGCTATGGGTGTATCCTTCACTCACCACCCACTTCGTGTTTGATTCTACGCTGCTAGTTGCAAAGGTAATGTCTATGACTGACTCTCTGCCCGCTTTCCTATACGTGGCCGTAGAACCTTTGTTGAGCAGAACTATGTCGAGGCTTGCCACAGCTTCCAGAAGCGTTTGGCCCCTTGCGTTGGTAGATCTGCTTCCCCACTCCGTTGACCAGGCATTGAAGTCTCCTGCGATTATCACTGGAGATCTACCACGGGCTTCCGTCACTAGTTCGTGGAGAAAGTGTTCGAAGTCTAAAGCTGTCATGCTTGGGCGTGCATAACAGCTGAAGAAGTGAATGCCCCCGATTTTCGTGCGAACAAAGTTAGCAGCACGAGTACCAGCGTCCTCGAATGCGTATGAACCACACGCCCATATTGCAGCAACACCTTCGGTATCTTCAAACCAAACTGACTCATTGCGCTTCGTGTAAGGCTCGCTTACCAGAACTACGTCTGCCTTCTCTTCCGCTATGGTTCTTTGCAGAAGGTCCTGCGCTGCTTGACAGTGATTCAGGTTGATTTGAATTACCTTCATACCTTCCTGGTTCTCAATGCCTCTTTGAATACTGGGCAGGTTTTGCATCCCGCCACGTGACTTGCCATCGTCGGGTCTTTCTTCGCACACAACATGCATCTCGGGCTACTACTGCAATTTTTTGCTATGTGTCCCTCCACGCCACACCTTATGCAGCACCTTGACCTATCCTCATTCTTACATGATCTGGATATATGTCCGTACTCTAAGCATTTGAAACACTTCTTCAATGCCACGTTTGATCTTATACGGCAGGAAACCCAGCCAATCTTCACCTTACCAGCCTTGAGGAGTATATTCGCCGCCTTTGTCTGCAAAGAGATCGTTGCAGTTTGGGTGCCAGCATACGACCGTCTTAGACTAGTGACGTCCAAACTCTGAACATCAGCTTGTCTAAACCGCTCCAATATACAATCACGTATTTCGTCCTTAGTGGTGATTTCGTCGATGTCCCTGACCTCTATCGTCGTTTTTTGGCTCAAAGATCTGACCGACGCATCTTGCCCTAGGGTGCCACTGACCATAACCCTCAGCTCTTCTGTTTCCGCGCCTTTCGTCTTTAGCTCTAGCAGAAGGTCACCATTTTGCGTTCTGCGAATCCTATGCACCGACTCTGTAAGGCCACCACAGTTCGGGTCGGCTTTCATCCTTTTCAGGATATCAGCATAAGTACCCTCCTCATGTCGATGGATAACCAAAGCATCTGGTTTTATATGCTTCCTGAAACCAGCAATCTGCACACTTTTCTTCTTTGGTTTTCCAACCGTTTGCCATTGGTCAAGCTGCGGTGCCTTAGGTGCGCTTTGCCCTCCTTTTGAAGTGGGTTGCTTTTTCCCCACGCCGATGTTATCTCCTCCCGTTTGTCGATTGGGTTGCACCTTCGGTGGTTTATCCTTTACACGCGGACCTGGTGGGAGCCCCGTTTTGACAGGATGGCGCTTTTGGGATGGTTCGCCCGAAGCCAGCGGCGACGTATGAGCGCTAGCTCCACATAAGCTGGGTGTTGTCTGCGCAAAACTCTCTCTTGTTTTTTCCCCTGGAGCAGTTTCGCCATAATCCGCTATCTCCTGTACTGCCAAGAGATACAGTCGACTAATACTATCGATTGTATCTCTCATTGGCTGGTGGACAGATCTTCTTTTGCCATTTTCCAACATAGCAACCAACTCTTCAATTTTCCAACCGAGCTTTTTGAAGGAGTCAGCTCCACCCTCGGTTACGTTTCGCCTGTTGGATTGGGGGCTAAGTAGAAATGGGGTGCTGGGACCGTCTGCTTCCAGCACGTCTACATCGCCACTCTCTTCTTCCACTGTTGGCGGTACCGCCGTTCGACCCGTTGCCTGCTCTGTCTCCATTGGGGAGCGCGGCGTCTTCGTGCTCTTCCTAAAAGGGTCCGTGACAGCCAAAAAGTCTGAACTTGTAGCATTCGATGATACAGGAGCCAAGTTGGCCACTCCTGCATCACTGCGGTCATAGGATCTCGACGACTGGGGGCCCGCTTTCTCACCCACCATAGCCGCCGGTACTAGGCTTCCGACACCTTGCACCGTAATAGTCGCACTTTTTGGTACTTCCATTTTTGTTTTTCTGTCTGGGATCCTACCCATAGCCGTTTACCTTCAGCCAGGTCTAATACAGCCGCCCCTGACATGGGAACAGACGCTGACCAGGAAGCCGCCCATTCTGGGAACCGTCGCGCCTGGATTTTTTTTCGCCTTCTCGCATCAGCTAACCAACTGACGGATGTCAGATTGGTCATCGTCCAGAAGCGCCACGTGGAGGCTGCGAGCTACTTGGGGTGTACCCACAAGGATAGTGCTGGACTTCGCCAGGTTAAAGCCAATCAACAACATTACCTTGCAGTTGCACCCCCGCTTCCTCATGTCAACAGGCTAGCTGCTGCTTTGGGTACACGGACGCCAAAGAGGACGTAGGCTTCCATTTTAATTAAACCAGACATATACTAATTTAATATACTTTTTTGGCGGATCACACAAATTTTTTATATCAATTAAGTTGGAGGCTTATTTTTATCCAATAAATGTTAAACAACAAAAAAAAACAAAAAAACATAAATTAATTGACATGGGACTGGATCACTTGACCAAGGGCGTAGCCAGCTACAGGTAGGCTGTGAATATTTTATTACCATTCCATTACCGTATCTCTAATAGTTTAAAAGACATAGTTGTTAAAAAGTAAATATAGAACAAATCTGATATTGAAAACGGTAAGAAAAAAGGCATACGTGTCCATGACGATTTTATTGGTTTGTGCGGCTTAGTGAAATCATACAGGCCGCGAAGAATCCTTATGCTAACAGTATAATGGCAGATGACTCGTCAGACATAGCTGGAAAAGAACAGCTTTCCATAGGAATACGTTTGTATGACGAAGATAAAAAAACAATATTGGCGGTGTTCAAAAATTGTTTAAAGATATGTAAATTAGCCTTGTTTTTCATTGCGCAACCCACAGACTTAATTTGGTCGTAAATGATTTAAATAAAGTTCCAGAAATACGGAATTCGATTAGCACCATAAATGACATAAGTATATTCCAGCTTTATGTGAAATACGCTGGTCACAAAAATATAAGAGTGTTGCTATTTTTAATGAACATTTTGAAGAAATTTTCAATGGACTTTCAAATATTGTATTTCTAGAGAAGGGAATGTTGTGCTGCTTCTGAGTCAGAATTCATTATATGCGTTGGATTGACAGCCAAATACTCAGGAATATTAGAACCTGTTGCCAATGCGTTACAATCAAAGACTATTGATACGTATGCATACATGCACGAATCATACAATATGAAAAGGATAATATCTCTCATAAAAGATCATCGCATAAACGCGGACAAGGAGAGCCAAAATTTTTCAGACATTTCTACCACAACTGCAGCTGCAATTGGAACTGATTTAAAAACAACATCGGTCCAAACACCCTGCTGAGTCTCTATGTGATTTTTAGAAGCGATTGATCTGCATCCCTTGTTTAGATTCCTTGATATCCACACTGGACTATCGTTTTGCTAATGAAAATTTACCTGCTTTCGGTTTGATGTTGCAACATTCAAATATAATGCTAAATATTTAATTTTCAGTCAATACTACCATTTAGCATGTTTTGACAATGAAGCCGAGTTATGGTTTAAACAATGGAAGGACAAGGATATGACAAGAGAAAACCTAAGAGACCAAGACGTTACAGAAGTTTTAATACAAAAAGAGCAATTTTAATTTCCTTGGTACAGTCTTGTACAACAAGCAACGTAGAGAGGTCCTTCTCTACACTGCGCCACAGAAAAGTTGTACAAGAAAATGGCGATAAAATTGTATGTGAAGTTTTAAAACGATTTAGTGAAGAACCTCGAAGATTAGTATTATTGTTGGTTGGTTGGTTGGTTGGTTACCGTGGCTGACTCATACCACTTCCTCGCCGAACGCAATCAGTATTACTATATCCAACCTGTTGTATCACCTGGACATGTGAACAATCCGAGAGGTTGTCGATGATATATTTGCCCAGAAACTTATTTCTAGTCTTTGCCAGTTCTGACATAGAAAGTGGGTGAGTGACTCCTCTTCCTCTACGTTTCCGCAGCTTCTACAGTGGCTTCTGAATGGAATACACAGTCTCCAAGCGTGAGTCCCTACACAGCAGTGACCAGTAAAAACTGCTATGAGCTTTGCGGTATCCGAGCGTCTTCTATTGATGAGTTTAAGTGACCTATTTCTGTTGTAACTATTCCAGGTAGCACGTGCCACTATGCAAGATTCAAGATCTTTCCACCGTCTGCTTGCCTGCTGACGTAAATACAGGATGATGCTCCTCTTGACGAACGGCAGGAGAATCAAGATCTGTTCCGCTAACGCTATATCAAGGGAAGCACCAAAACGAGCTAGTTCGTCAGACTTCTCAATTTCCTCAATGTTCCTATGGCCTGAAACCAATAAGAGAGTGATATCACTCTCACTACTCGACGACCTAGCTCGCTTATCGCCGACCAGCATTCCTTTATGAGCCTGGATTTCACAGTGTTGATTTGCAGTGCTTTGAGTGCCGCCTGACTATCCACGAAGATAGCTATCTTACGACCTTCTGGTTAGTATTATTGTAATGTAATAAATATTTTTCTTCAATATGAACGTTTTTGTAGAATGCATATTATTCTCTTTTTATTTGCTGGGGAGTAAAATCCTGGCTACGCCCATGCACTTGGCTGTAAAAACTCTATACTCTATATATAAAACCGTGAACTTCTTTTTGTTTGTGCTCAGAAACGGCTTAACCAATTTGAATGCAGTTTTCACTGGTGTATTATAGCAAGGTACCTTTAACATATAGTCACAAAGTCACGGGTATAGCTAGGTTTCTACTAAATATTGTGTTGAATTCATCTACAGAAAATTCTTGAGTGTGCTCATGTAATTTGAATTAAGTTCGTAATGAGAAATTCACACATCAGTTACTACTATTTTGGAGAATAAGAGATAAGTCAATATGTAATACGTATGTACATATATCCCAGTTTGGTCTATTTTGACATATTCACTTTTTTGTTAGTTCACTTTGAAATACTTACTTGCTTGACGCTCACACCAGATAACCTCATGTGAAGATGGATCTGAAATTTAGAGAAATAAGTTGGCTCCTCAGACCAAATTCGAATGAAACCCGTATGGACCCACAGTTTACACTATGCGTTAAAAAAATTTCTTTTTTGGAGATATTGGATAGTGCACCCAGCCCAGCGATGCACGGCCAAACGAATCTTTCCATGAATTTATGTGAAACAAATCAATTTCAATACAATCTTAAATCAAAAAGTCAATTAATTAAAATTTTAACAACCAAATCCGATTAGCGGCAAATTTCACAGGAACAGTCTTCAGACTATGCTTTAGTTTCCCTGAATTTTATCAAAATCGGTCTAGCAGTTTCGGAATCCATAGGAGTCATACATACATCCACTTTTATGTGTATAGATGGTACTTTAAAGTATTACAACTTTAACGATTACATTTTCCTCATCAGCAGGTCCAATTTAATAATTTTGTCGCACAGTGTTATCAGAAAATTGTCCATTTAACGGTATGGGCTTAAGAGATGGAACATTGGTGTCAACTCAGATAAATCTTCACATGTCACCTTCACTCAGAAACACTCATCCTGTCCCCCGGTCCGACTAAACGGACCACCTACACCTCAGCCAAGTACCTTCGATTGACACTTGATAGGCGGTTGAGTTGGAGAAGCCACATCATAAACAAACGGAAACAGCTGAACCTCAAGCTAACCAGGATGAGCTGGCTCATGTGGCACATATCAAAATTAAGCTCAAAAAGTAAGCTAGTTCTCTATAAAACCATTCTCAGTTCAGTTTGGACTTATGGCATTGAGCTTTGGGGCACAACTTCAAAATGAAACTCCCAATCTTCAGTCCAAGGTCTTAAAGAGGCTTGTCAATGCTGAATGGTATACCCGCAACTCCGTCATCCATACAGACTTGCAGGTGTCAACTGTAGACACATTATCCGGCTTGAATCTCACGAAAACCTCCTCGCTGTCAATTTGTTTGACAATAGCCTGTACACTCGTAGGTTAAAGCGTTACCCCCCCCTGGATATCTCCTTCTGATCACCGGAGAACTACACGAAGATCTTCACCAAATAAAAAAAAATTAGTATAATACCATGTCAATCTCATCTAAATAAAATCGCTGGATCTCCCATTTCGGACAGTACAAATAAAAATTATAGTCAAAAAAAAAAAAATTTAACGATATTTGCGAATCTCAAATATCAGAAAGGAGATCGTCTGGAACAGTATAAGATATTTTGCACAAAGGGATTGGATTAGATTAGATTAGATAAGGGGAATGGCGGGATCGACACACCTTGTCACTTCAGCTTCAATTGGGCCTATTCTAACAAAATCCATAATTACAATTCCACCAATATTCTGGTATTCATCAAGAAATCCAAGATTTTCTTATGAGGTAAAAGTTTCATAACTCTGCAATGTCCTGTTAAGAAACCTGAAACTGAGTCAGTCCTAATGGTAACATACATTTGTTATTTTGCAAGAGCTAGAAGGCATAAAGGTTTTCGCTATTCTTATACTTATTTCTTGTGTTCAACCAATATTCTTCTTCTATCCCAGAAAAATGGTTCTGGTCGCAATGAGGCCGTTCTCAGCTACTTTTCTGACGAGTTCATTTGCTCCTTCGTACTGCAATGCATAATGTCAGTCAAATTGCAACCAATCTACCTCTCTTCAATGTAGGGCTTAAGTCAGAGATTTGTAAACGAATTGAATTGAAATTCATCAAAGCAACCAGATTTTTATTGAAATTTAATATATTGAAGATTAAAGTAAGCTATTCTTGAAACATACAAGTATTGTATATTTCACTAAGTCCTATACACAAAGTTTAAATCTATATTTTATATTTTAAAAAGAAAATAAGAAAATAGCGAAAAAGCGTTCACTTAACTCTAAATAACTAAAATACATATGTATCATATTATATTGGACTAGATAAGAATGCCAGTTAAGAAAAATAAATCACGTCGTAGCCGTAAAACGCAGAAGATGACTACATCAGTACCGGAAACACGGTCACGAGCTCGTTTCATGGATCGGGCTAACTCAAATGCAGATGAAGTGCCAATAAATCCCGACCGGGCACCACGACGTACCGAATCATCTGTGCACACAACAGTACGCTATAAACGGAAACAACCGATCAGGGGATCAAACAGCGGACAATCATTGGTATTGAGACGTACAAATTCATCTGTGCACCCAACAGTCCTTTATAAACGGAAACCACCGATCAGGGGATCAAACAGCGGACAATCATTGGTACTAAGACGTTTAAGACAAGAATTTCAAGATATTTCAGTGGACCCACCAGAGAATTGGAGCGCACGTCTTATAAGGAATAACATATTTAAGTGGGAAGCCAAACTTATTGGACCCACCGATTCACCTTATGAAAATGGAGTTTTCAAGTTGAACATCACATTTTCATTAAAATATCCCTTTGTGCCACCAAATGTGCGGTTTGTCACAAAAATCTATCATTGTAATATAAGCCAAGATGGATCGATTTGCCTTAACAATTTGGGTTCCGAATGGTCGGCAGCAATTACTGTTTCCCAAATACTTATACTCATTCATTGCATAATAAAGAATGCCAATCCATTAACTCCATCGGCACCAGATATCGCCGAGAAATATCTAAACAACCGGCAGGCCCACGATGAGCTCGCCCGTGAATGGACTGAATTATATGCCATTAAGCCATCTAGAGGCAAAAAGTCTTCATAATTTCTTTGAGTGTTTATCCTTTCATGGTAAATTGTTTCGTCTAATCAAAATTTATTATGACAAAGCTAAATTTAAGTAAATAAATTAGTCTATAATAACAATTATAAACTGTTTAAAAAGAAGAGGAGTTTTACAATAGGTGGTGGTAGGGAGCTGGATTCTATTGAATATGAGGGGGATATGCCCGCTGGCTGCATTATCATATTTTCAGAAAGATGACGATTTGATTGAACCATGGCGATAACGTCCACTTGTGGGCGCTGGAGGCTTTCAGTGGAGCAGTAGAAGTAGACTGTGGTCGAAATAAGTTTGGGAACCTATGAGATAAACCGACCACTCATCAGAACCCTTACAACTGTAGTTTAGTAGTAGTCCTTTTAATAAGGACAAAATAAACAACAGTTAAATTTATCAGGTCTCATCTTAATGACAAGTAACTTATTTAAAAAATCTAGAACTAAGTAATATTTTCTAGGGGACATATTAATGATCTTTAAATTCCCTTTTAATTTGATTTATTTTTGTAAATGTGTTGTTTTTTGTTGTTTCTATCCATCACCTATTGTTTAACAAACAGAAGCAGGCCCGGTAGATAATGTGGGTATGGTGGGTAGTTATAACCACACGGAATTTTATAAGTGGGTAATTACCCACACGGCAAATGTTTTAAAATAAATATTAATTGATCATTTAAAATTATGTAGTGTTTTGAAATATTAAACACGGCCTTACACAATTCTCAGATATGTGTGATCGAATCCCACGAAAAGATTAAAGTAGTAACTGTCACTCTGAGCGGGTCTCGTAATACAAAGTTTGGAATGAGTTGAAACTAGGAATCTTAAGGTTTTAGGGGTCGCTGATCACAAATATTAAGTCACTTTTCAAAAATTCAAAATGGCGAACCCAATATGGAGGATATAAATTTAAAAAAAAATTTTAGAATTTTATGAAACAAAGTATCTTAAGGTTTTTGGGGTCGCTGATCACTAATATTAAGTCACTTTTCAAAAATTCAAAATGGTGAATCCAATATGGCGGATATAAATTTTAAAAATCTGTTCGAATTTTATAAAACAAAGTATCTTAAGGTTTTTGGGGTCTCTGATCACAAAAATTGAGCCATTTTTAAAAAATTCAAAATGTCGAATGCAATATGGCGGACGTAAATTTTGAAAACTGTTAGAATTTTATGAGACAGGGTTTCTTAAGGTTTTTGGGGTCTCTGATCACAAATATTGAGTCACTTTTCAAAAATTTAAAATGGCGAATCCAATATGGCGGATGTAAATTCTGAAAAACTGTAAGAATTTTATGAAACAAGGTATCTTAAGGTTTGTGGAGTTGCTAATGAAAAATCTTAAGCCAGTACTGTCAAAGTTCGGGGTGCTTTTTGTAGTGAGGCCCCTCGCCTCTCACAAACAAGATAAATTCCAAAAACAGTTGTTTAGCAGTTCGGGGTGCTTTTTGATGTGAGTCCCCTCGCCTCTCACAAACAAGATAAATTCAAAAACAGTTGTTTAGCAGTTCGGGGTGCTTTTTGATGTGAGTCCCCTTGCCTCTCACAAACAAGATAAATTCAAAAAACAGTACCTAAAAGTTTGGGGTCCTTTCTTTTCTCCTACTAATTGGAAAATAGGAAAAAACTAATTTACAGATTTTCTTCATCTTCATCGGTCAATACAATGTCGTCAAGTATCTCATAATCTTCAAAAATATTATTTTCGGCTTCGTCCTCGTCTTCGGTTTCGCTGTCATTAGGAGGATGTGTAGATTGTTCTTCGTCGGTGTTTAATTCTGGTGTTTCGAACAAACCTCTGACTTCTTTTGGAATACCTAATACTCTCTTCTTAGTATGTCGCATTTGCATACTTACACTAGAGATAATTATATCTGAAGTATCCATGGCCCTATTAAATACATCAGATAAATTCGATTTTCTATCGTGTTTCCTACTATGATTTTTTCTAAAATTTTTATAATCCTTATTTCGTGCTTCAGATGCTTCCTCTCCAAGTATTCCAACAGGTAAAATGCTTGTATTGATAATTTCAGCTCCGTGGATTAGTATTTTATGTAAAGTAGCAGGCATAGGGTACCATGAGTAGGTTCTTACGTAGTTTTCCGCAGTAGACTCACAAAATTTGTCAAATTTCGATGCATCAATGGGTAGCTGAATGGAAAGAGCAATTAAAATTGTCTTAAATTGATGCAGTAAATGAGAATCAAGTCCAAGGCATTGAGCCAACAAATCAGGATTTTGAAAAGCCCTGCGAGCTGTATTCCCATCATTTGTGGTACCCGAACCTCCTGGCTTAGGCTTATCTACTAATAGTCCTAGTTTTTCCCATAGAGTTGCTTGCACTTTTTTCTTTCTCTCCGCGAATAACGATTTTTCCATAACAGACCTCATTTGCCAAGTTTGAACGTCAAGCCTATATGAGATATGCAAGCAACATTCAAAAATCCTAATCCAGGCATGTAAAGGACTTAATCCATGCACAAGAGACTTTGGATTTGGTAAAAAAAGGTCTGTTTTTTTATTATTTAAATCATTGAAGGATTTTGGTGTTGCATGGCAAATAGGACAAGTTTGCATTGATTTTGTATCCGTAATGATGTTTAAAACTTTTCCGTCGATTAAAGTTAAAAATATAGAACAATGTACCCGAAGGCTGCGATCATCATCCAGAAAAATTTCAATAATCTGTAATTTGTCTATTTGATTTTCTACATTTTCCTTTTGACGAAGAATTACTTCTTTTGATTCCGAAACATATTCTATTGCAATAGGTCGACAAAATCGTGCAGATTGAGGTGCTTTATTATTCCAGAGAACTACATTTTTCGACGTTACTAATCTTAATGGAATCAGCGTGGTGGCGAATAATTGGTCATCTAGATGATCTCTTTGATTTCTATTTGCATCTACTGATAAGTAAGTTTGTTTATAAGAGGAATGACCACTACTGCCATCAAACCCATAAGAACACATTAAAACAGAATCTACTTCTTAAACTTCCGTTTGAGTCATGTACTGAATTATTACTTCTTTCTGTAATTCTACAATTCTACCTACTGTATGTTTCAACAGAGACTGAAGAGAAACTTCTGCTCTTGTCTCACTAATAGAAGTATCCTCGATTGGTGGTCTACATTCTTGCTTCTTTTCTCTGACTGCATTATAGGGTGGCCAAATATCAACACCTGATTTTTTTACTTCTAATCGCATATTAGTGTAAACAGTTTTAGATAAAGAGTTATTAAGTAAGAAAGCTAGGGCTTCTTCTGGACTTTTTTTTAACCACATTTGTTTCTAATATTTTGCGAATTTTTTCTGGTTGTTCTGAAGATTTTAGAATGTAATTAACGACAAAGTATAAATGTTTATGACCAGATCTACTAGCTGCTTGACGACAGGCAGTTAACAATGCTAATGGATCATGCTTTTTATACGGATCAATAGTTGCGACTTCTCGTCGCTTGGATCTTTCAGATTTGTTTTTAAATTCAAGACTTGGACGACCAGAATTTGTGAAATTTTTATCGTTTTTATTAGCAACATTGATTATTTCAGGAATTATAAATGGAGAGTTTAGCCAGTCTTTATTTTTCAATTCGAATCGAGCTTTAATTCTTTTTACTGCCTGCAACTTTATTTTACCTTTACACTTTAAAGTTGAAATTGATACTTTTAATTCACTTACCCAATTACAATCTAGAT